>VUJU01000829.1:28402-79641 GCA_009835225.1 Aphis craccivora
AAAAAAAAAAAAAAAAATGGATTTGCGTAGTTCTCATTTTTCCTTTATTTTTTTTGTTTATCGTTTTTCGGTTATTTAGGAAAGTATTTGGTATTTTTTACTTTTGACACCCTTTAAAAATACAGAATAAATGCGATTTGTTAACACAAACTATCAAAAAAGTTGAAAATTGAAGTAGGTATTTTCATTGTTATCAAAAAGTGACACACACAAAGAAAAACATACATCATTGTTAATTAAATGTATAATTTGGTCCACTCAAAATTTAAAATATATAAATATTTTTAAATTGTATAGTCAATTTTAGGTTTGAAGTAGTTTGAATACAAATATAAATGTTTAATAAATGCGGAATAAATATTTAAATGTTTTTTGTTTTTATTATCATAAAACACAATATAACATTAATTTCATATTTGTTTATACACGGTATTACGTTTGACATGGTAACTGTTATTAATAATACTTCACTACTCACTATAACTAATTGAGATGTCTCATAAAAAAAAAAAACAAATAGCTTTTTAATAATACTGTTAATTCGATATTCATTTAAAAATATAAATTATTGTAGGTATTGTACAATTTATAATTTAAGCTTTGGGTGATAATCATATAGTATAGAGTAGTATAGATTTAGTTTGAATCTTTGAGGTTAGTCAAGTGGTTTATTAATTCTAAAAATGGAATGATAAGTATCTACTACAAGAATAGAACAACGCGATCATGCTGTATAACACATATGTTTTGATGTTATAGATATCAATAAATAAATATTGTTTAAAATTTAGGCCAAATGTTATTTTGAGTCTAATAGCTACGTGTGCAATTATTGTATTAAGTTGTTTTTATTGTTAATTTATAAATTACTAATGACGTATTAATATAATATATTAGGTATTGTATATTCTTAAGTTCAAAATACCAGTTTTGAGTACTCTAATATTGTTAGTATAGTCACATTAATAAAATAAAATCGCGTAATTTATAAATAAATACATGCATGGTAATTTGTATTTGGTTATTTTTTCTTTGATTTTAAGGCAATAAGTGTAATTTTATACTTCAGTTCGTTTAAGGACAATTTTTCGACAGCATATTTATTTGAAAATAAATTAGATGATACTATAATATTATTATATTATATACTATATTATAATCATTCGTTTTTAAGAAAGAAATATGTTTTATTTATTATTATTATTTTTTTTTTTTTGATAATAGATATTATTATTTTATTAAATTATAATTTAAAACTTTGTTGAAAACACCCTTATAGTTGGTATCTATTTTATATTAATACTCAATAATGTGTTATAAAATTGTATAATAAAATATTTCTTTTTAACGAGTTTTTTATTTGTAAAGTTTAGCGTATAGTTTTTTAGAAGAAACCTTTATCATTCTTTATGCCTCAAATGCATGGTAAAAGTCAGAAGACACATTATTTTTAATAATAATAAAGTCCGAAAATTAAAATATATTTGAATATTATAAAATCTAGTTTATTACAATAATATGAATATCAATAAAATACCTAATAATGAATTGTAAGTACTATCCTTTCATATAAAATTTAATTTCTCAATGAATTAAATTGAAAAAATATAAGTTTTATAAACATTTCAAAGAAAAAATATTGATTTAATATGAACGTAGTTTTAAAAAACATATATATTTTTTTTAAGGTTTTTAAATTATAATTTATTTATCAGAAAATATTAAGTATTTTTAAAATTGTGAACGTCGGATGTTTCATTATTTACTAAGAGGATTTTTGTTTTGATTATAATGATTTTTATACTTTCACATTTAATATTACATGCACTCAACCAAATAACGAACCAAAAAAAACTCCGAATCACCTTACGTGTAAAGAATGTATAATAAACCCAATTTTCAATTGAATAAATGCAGTACAAATATTTTTTATCTTTTAAAACTTTTGCTATTCCAGAAAACATTTTTCCATGTATTACAAAATAACTAATAATTTCCACTAATAACGTATTACTTCAACGGAACTCGTATACGAAAAATAAAATCAAACTAGTGTTATTTATTTATAAGTTATAACATATACATTATATATAATAATCTGTAGGTAAATGAATCATTTCTTGTAAAAAATTAAATACCTTAAATACATAATGGATTACGTATATTACACATATGCCAATAGCTTAATAAAATAGATCTTATTTGTTTTGGTGGATAAGTAAAAATCAAATAATTGATAATACTATTAAATTCGAGGTATTAGAAAAATCAACGGATGGTTTGTAGATATTACATATGCAGTTTGCATTTGTTAGACAATCTAATTATGTAATTAAATTTCCTACGTAAATGTTTATCTTTCAGATTAAACTTTGTATAAGTTTATAGTAAAACAAGTTTAGTATATACGTTTAACTTTTCCGTACATAAATATTTGATCATTTAATTATGTTATTTTAAATAGATAGGTACCTACCTACAATTTGCTATGAACATTTTTGATGATTTAGGAATTTTACACATTTAAAAATTTAAAATACGCATTTACCCAATACTCTTTAATACTGTTAATTTTTAGTTTTTAAATTGTTCATTGTTTAAACATTTTACACCGTAGGCACTGTTTTGTACATTTGTAGAACAATTGATTTTGTTATTAAAATAGTCATAACGATGTTTTTCTACTTGTGACTACCATGCAATGCATATTATGTTGTTACTTTAAATGCACTGTTCAACGTGTTCAAAGTGTGTATTAAATGTCATATAAAATATACCTGAAATATAATGGTAAAGTTAATGTTACTGTCATCTTAACATACTATGCATTACAAAAGCCGTTTATACTTTAAACGGATTCAAGGTTCGATAATTATTGTTAATTATTGGAACAAAGGGCGTTCTAATAGGGGGAAAGTGTGTTTTATAATTAGATTTATTCCCTCGACTTTTTCTTTTAAAATATTTTAAACTGTAGCTTATACATAAAGCAGTTGATTATATTCTCAAAGTTATTGTAACATTCGTTTCGTATTGTTGTATATTAATTCTGAAAACACTAAATTGATTTTAACTGCGTATGCTAATTAATATAAACTTGTATTCTTGAGTATTTTAAATTGTATACAATCAAAGCATTGTCGTAAAGTAATATTACAATTTAATTTGCAATAATTAAAATAATACAAAAATTAACTAATAAAAAGATTGAATGTTAGCGAAAAGGGATTAACGAGCTAACTATAATATTGTATACCTACCTGTGTTATACCATCGTTCCGGATTACGACACTTTTTATTCTTTAAAAATATATATTTATATTGGAGTAAAATTTTACCCGTTAAAATTTTTTTTTAAGTGTATTATTATAATAGCTTGAATTTCGCATGTATTAAAATTATCTTTGGAGATAATACAGAAATCAACACCTGGTATAATATATTGGACGAGGATTACGAAACAAATAAACATGATATTGATATAATAGCATGATAAACATGATATCTTTACTTTTTTTTTTTAATAACAACTGTAGTTACGTTCTTGAAATGGTTGACGAACTTTAGAAATAATGGGCTGAGAAAATGACGTACAGTACTCAAAATGTTGAATAGAGTGGAAATCCACTTGGACTTCCCAAATGTCGAGTAACGCTGACTAACACGAGTAGGTACCAATCACGGGGTTGAAAATCTACCGTGACGGGGATAGGGCAGCTGAATACAAGTACAAAAGAAGACTAATTAGAAGAAAAAAACTTAATGCAATGTTATATTATATTTTGCATTTTTTATTTTAAAACTTTGAAAGTATAAAAAATTTAGAAACTAGTATATGATATGTTATTATATTTTGATTATAAAATAGGATTATTTAATTATCACTGTACCAGCGTATTTCGAATTAAAATATTTTCAAAATATGACAAATATCTTTGGATTAATAATACTTAATTAGTTTGATTACCATAATGTAACACCACTGAAGTAGTTATCAATTATGGCAGCAATTATGTTATAAATACGAACCATTCGTTTTATGTCGGTATTTTTTTTCACATATTAAGTAGATCGGTGCTATTTCTGAGTTATTAAAGAATATTTACTTTTATAACATTTAGATAAACACGGGATACGATTATCGGACTCAAGACAGACAGACAAACAAACATGTTAAACTTGTACCATTAAACTCACAATGAAAACAGCAAGACGATTATTACCACAGTTGCAATTTCAAGAGTCATAAAATAAAAGTTTATCCTCTTAAATTAACTTTTATTTGCCTTAATTACCGTAATGAAAGGTGAAAACCTTACGGGATGGCAAAAAAAAAAAAGAATTTTTCACAATAGAAGGCCATATTATGATTTATGATATATTTTAAACAGTTCTATAGCTCATTTTATCCCTAATGGAAATATTTATTTTATTATTCTTTTAAATTTTTAGTAATTAGTACCTAATGGTAAGCAGTTAAGAGTACATACCAAGTATAATATTTTATAAAACTGATTTTTACAAATGAATTTATTAATTTTTATGATTACTTATGTGATAGACTTGGTACAACGAATAACACGTGAGTAAAAATAACCAATATGACCATAGTGGCATACAAAACGTTATCATAAATCTTCAACTATACATTAATTAAACGTATTATACTAGTGATAAAAATAACTATTCAGTTTTAATTAAAAACAAAAAAATAATCTTCAGTGCTAAAATATGAATGAATGATTAAAAACTTTAGGTACGGTGTAGGTAACGCAAGCAAAGGGTCAACTAATTGGGCAAGATTTTAAGTTTTCAAATAATTCTTCATATTTAATGTCACCGGCCTTGTTTGGCTCGCACAAATGCCTCATTTAATAAATAAACAATAGCTAGGTGGATGTATACGACGAAAAGGGTGAAAAAGACCCTATTCGCGTATAAGTTTTACCGCCGCATGGGTATTTCCCATAAGGTCCTATGTTATTTTCCATCGTTTTTTTGTTCACATTTCATTGTGCCATCTTTTGTTAACTTACTGTTAATATTCCTTATATGCTGTTAACTTATTGCTGAACGTCGCTAGAATAGAAAATAATATAATATAATACCTGCAAAACGTATCTTTTCATGACTAACATTTATTGTTACCATCGACCTAAATTCGTATACAAATTAGGTGTATGAATAATATAGATAAGTACCTAGTAAGAATACCTGTTTGTGTTTTAATATGATATTATATGATATACAATTATATGCACATTTTCGTTTTTGCGTTCTTTTCACAAAATGTTATAGGTACAACATGACATGTTCGACAATCGATTACTTCGTAATTTATTAAGTATTATACTATACCTATTATAGTGTACAATGATGATTGATAATACAACTTGAATACGTCTATTTTTGTCCACAGAGTCTTATAATATAAAGCAATTTAGTAATAATTATTTATTATATTTTTTAAGTCAATAACTATAATTAATTATTTGTGTAATTTTGATTAGTAATAAATTATGGTTTATAAAGATAGAATGACATCAATATTTTGTCATAAATTCATAATGTTATCTTTATTTTGTTCGCGTGCTAATATCGTATCCATATCCGTTTTACTTAATGTTTAGTAGCACAATATAATTTCATATATTATCTTTCACAGCTCATATAAATCATAACCACGGGGACGTTACAATGCATATACTTAAATTTATTATGTCGGGGATTTCGTTTACATTAACTCGTCATGATGTAAAAGTGCCTATATAAATATTATGTTCGTTAGGGTGAAAATAAGACGTAGTCTGGCTGTCACGTACACGATGCATCGGGTTGAGTATATCAATTGCAAACCATTTTCGTTTTTTAATTCAGAGAACTATACTTTGTTTTTATAAAATAATCGTGTAATAATTATCCTGCAGGGGAATACATTGCGCCTAATCATAATATTATATTAAATATCTGCATCAATAGATCATGATTATTGATATTATTTTACAAGCATGTACTGTAATAACGACCGCCAAACGATCAAAGCATTATATCAAATAGTTAAGAACCTATTTTGTGTTTTGTATGTTCTATCTAAACAATATGCATAAATGGTAACGATCGAAATTCGCCGAATTGTCATAGAAATATAAATTTTATATTAGTTAAATATATCTGGAGTAGATGCAGAATGATAGATAAAGTGAGGGTTTATTTAAATATGAGGTTTAATCTCGTATTGTGGCATTTTCAAAGGTTCGCAACCTTCAGGTGTAACTCGGTGTTAATCTTATGTGCACATTACCGACTCGACTCTATGGTCTATGACTCTATGTACTTATATAATATATTATTTGTGTACAATTAGCTAGACGATATTTACCCATTTACACTATTCATGCGCACTATTCCGTGAATTTACACCAATATTGGTGTTTTAAATTTTATCGAATGTTGGTGTTGAAATTTAAAAATGCTTAATTTTATGGAATGTTAATAAGTATTGCCATTGGAATAAGCCAGATTTATTTTAAAATACATTACTAACTGTTCTTATTTAAGTATTTATACAAAATATGATAACTTAAAACAATTATGTGAAAGTTATCAATTAAAATTAAATTAATCTAATACAGAAATAATTAATTCAATAAAATGTATAAAAATATGTTTTTTTTTACATATTACGCTGGTAAAATATTGTGAATGTTTTTTGCTTACAATATTTATATGATTGCATTTGTTGTAATGCATAGGTAAATAAGTAATAAATAATGTTTAATAAGATAAAAAAAAGCTTTTTTAATTATCATACATTTTAATAACCGATATTGGAGAATTTCCAACGAATTTACGAATGTTTTAGTGTTTTCCCGTTTTGCATAATTATATTATTGGCCTTTCCATAGAAATGTCACGTGTTTCTGACACTATTGAAACAATAACACTATTATAGGTCAGAAGGTTTCAGGTGAAATAACTTACAATTCTAAACATGGATACCCGACTATTTCCTACAATACATAACAGGATCCCATTACTCTGTGGTTATATAACCTTTTCTCTCGCAGTTGCGCCACTGACCATCACTCGAAATCGATTAAAATATCCATATAATATATTATATAAAACAATGTCATTTTAAATATTTTCGGATAAATAATTAATGAACTAAGTTAGAAATCAAAGAAAATACAAATATTATATCGGATGGCCGATGTTTTGCTTAAGAGTTGGAAATTTTCATTGATTCTGTTACAGTTGAGAGAATTAACTTTTGTGGGCAAAAGTAAGATGCTAAGTATTAGTTGGAGATCAATTCAATTAAACAAAATCGTTAATTTAAAATGTCTTTTTTGTATTTCATTGGTTATTGTAAACATTCTCGTGAAACAATAAATTAACAAATGTGTCATAAGACATAATTCACGTAAGCTTCTCATTAATGTACTCAGTCATACGATTTTCCAAGTTTTTGTTAATTGTTATTTTTTTCTTGTTTTCTAGTATAAGTTTCCTAGTATTATTACTTCGAAATTTAATATAATTTAATATCTGAACGCTGTTTAAAGTCTCCATAAAATAAAGTATATTAGGTTGGATAATTTGCTTAACTTTCAATATATAAATATATTGCCATCTTATTGTATATTATGCTATAGACTATAAAGTGTAGCCGATAGATATTAGATATTAGATACAGTTATATTTTATACTATATAATTTATATTTTGTACCAATTATTAAAAACTAAAAATTAAACTGTACACAAGCGGGAACCAATTCGGCTCAACTTAATAAAATACCTTTTTCAAACGGAAACTAATTCGGTTATTCCCTTAATATTATGCATATTTTTTCAATAAAAAATATGACTTGATTCTATAAATTTAAGTTATACAGTATTTACATAAATAATTAACTTAAAAAAAAATAAATTTAGTTTCTTATCAAAATGAAATGAAATAAATCTACAATGATGTTACATAATAGTCGATGAAATTTAAACATTTTTTAAGCTTATTTCTTTACTATATAAACAATAAAAATAAGTATGTTTTCTTACTAATGCTTTGAATATCTTTTGATATTTGAATATTTATTTGTGTTAAAAAGTCTATGAAAAAAATATTTGAACCATTTGAAATTTCAACCATAGAAAATCGCGAAAAGAAAAGTCCAACTTTTCATTTTTCATTTTGTATAAACATTCACGCTTTTATAAACTATGTATTGAATTTGATGTTTATGGTTAAGCTTACTTTAATAAATCCTATAGGATTTGCATGTGATCTTGAATATATACAATTATTTGTGGTTGGTTGTGAAATATCATTTGAATACTTGTTCATCTGAAATAGACTTGTAGAAATGTTTGTCGATTATATAATTTTAATACGAGGTAATTTTGAAATGAACACATATAATGCTTCGGTATTTTATTAAACAAAACGATAATAGTTATGCGCATGTTCTCGGGTATGATTTGAATATTTCTCATGAGGGTTAGACCGTTGTTGAACAGCCACCGAACCAAATTAAATTGGTTGTTTAAACTAAGGTGACGCGCATATCAGTCGTTGGGATAAATTCAAATACCACGGACACTGAACCCAACATTAATTGTATCAAAGCGTCCCCAAATTCCCATCATGTATAATATAATAATGTTTAATATCCTGAATTAATTGTTAATATTACACAATTATCTTTGGATTTGCTGTTGATACGACAATAAATTTGATTTGGTTTGTAGGATCCATTTCGAAATGCTTATTAATTCGTGTTGATAAATTTAATATTCTATTAACAGACGATAAATCACGAATAATTACGATTTTCGAGTATAGGTATTTGATAATTAAAGTATTTGGGCCAGTAATAAAGTATCATGTGGGAATTGAAGCTATTGTTTTTCAAAATCTTTTTTTCTGTAAATTTTTTAGCAGATAGTTTGTCGAAAATGTTGACTATCGAAATTATTTAAATTCATACTGTAGCTTTTAAGTTATATAACTGTATCTATTAAGTTTAATTGATCCATGATAATGGGTCTGGAATTTATGGTGACTTGAACGTTTCAGTAATTAAAATTAATCTAATAACATTTATAAACTGTTAATTTTTAAAAATGGTCATCATAGTATAAATAAACGTTATAGGTCCAATATCGTAATATATATTATTTATTATTATTTATAACAAATATATTATATAATAGTAATAATATTTTTTAGTATTTTTATTATTAGTAAAAACATTTTAATAACTGAACTATATTACTCGTTCGAATTTCACAATAGATATGTTAATTTTTTTTTATGTACTCACTAAATAATTTATAGTAAGAAAGAGTTATTTTTTGAAAATCAAAAGTTTGTATTATCACAAGACACTCCTTAAATAGTACAAAAATATTCCAATATTTTGAATATATTATGGCCTTTAATTATACTCAACATTTTTAAAAATAAGGATTTTAATAAATTAATCATTGAATGAAAAAATGGGAGAGAGTACGCTTAGTGAATTACACTGTATAGGTACAGACTTAATAGTATTATTGTCTTGAAGACACACATCGATGGCACTTCACAGGAATATAATTTTGTTATTTTATTTTTTTCTGTGACTATAGTTAACTATAATTTCAAGCAGTTATTTTTTTTAAATGGTTTGTAATATTATTGGTGTTTTTATGAAGCACTTGATTAGGTACTATAATCAATAGATAAATCAAAGACATGGTCGTGAAGTTTATTGTAAATTGGTTCAGGTTTAAAATTAAGATCTGGAGACGTTTGATCATGATTCATGTTTGTGTTTTGCGGATGTCTGGTTATTAGCACTAGCCTGTGATTTATGTCCCTATTTTACCTATATCATGCATTGTGTCTATACCGTGAATACGAAGTTTTTTTTCTTCTTGTTTTTGCCAATTGGGTAAAAATAAATATTCATTTTTTGTACATCACAATAGGATAGATAACGTTTAACTCTGTGTATTGGATTATTTAATTAATTAAATTAATATTATTATAAGAACGATATTTCTCAGTATGATGAAATTTGTTCAATTATCATGATTACAGAGCAGGTACACTTATGTTATTAGCATAATAGAATATTAAGTGTAAAATGCAATGAGAAATTCAATCTAATATTTTATATTATTAAAAACGATTTTTTATTATAATTTTTTACTAATACCCTGGGTCGATAGCTTACAATTTATATTTATTTTTATATTGATTAATTTAAAACTATAATCAGTTTAATTATTATTACATACAACAAAGTGTATCTAAGGTAGATGTTAATAAGTTAAAAATACAACATTCATTAAAAGGAGTTGAATCAAGATTTCGTGGTCTTGATTTTATTTTTTAGGCTTTTAGGGTTATTGAAATGTTCAAGAATAATATTTGGAATTCGATAAGTGACCTTAAGAGTACAATCGAATACCAATCTATAAAAGTACTTCGCGAAACTTGTTGAGTCTTTTATAAAAATACAAAAAAAAAAAAAAAACACACACACACACACCATAGAACGCTTAATAGATCCCACTTATTAAATTTCTATAATCGCTATAACTATGAAATAAATAAACATTTTTTAAATAAATAAATATCGACCATGAGTATGATTTTGTTGAGAATACGTTATAGGTAGGTGTATTTTCTACGCGATGTTCAATTGAACAATATACCATTTTAATTAAGAATCAAAAAGTAAATAAAATCAAATTTCTAAGTATACAAAGTTATTGCAACAAATTATATTATTGTTTAATACGCACTATATGTAGTTAACAAAAAAACAGTAATTTTTTTAGTTTATGTGCCATTGTGCAGTAGATGTATTATAATATACGCATGAATATTATTATATTCATTTTAAAATGTCATCTTTTTCCCTTATACATTTTTCTATTTGTCAGTTTGTAATTTTATTTACCATCATTTTGAAGGAGAATAATAATTTATGAATGTGCTTATTATTATTATTATTATTTTTTTTTTTTTTAAACGCTTTTCTACCTTTTTATTTATGTTTTTCTTTTCATAAAAATAAAAATCCGAAATCCCTATGCACTTCACGTAGGTATATATCTTCCCCTTTTTATTTCATACGCTTTCATTGGTCATTTTTTCTTCCTGAAAATTCAATATTGACGGTAACTTTTTACAATAATTCGCTTTTAAGGCGAACATTCATCGTTCTTGTTGCTTACGGAAATATGAGTCGAATTGTTAAATATTAAAGAAAAAATTGAAAAAGCTTTTTTTCAAAAAAAAAAAAAAATATATATATATAGAAATCGGGTCATTTTATATGTACGGATTGGCATATAATTTTTAAACAAAAACGAATGTAAGAATGGTTTTTATTTAATTAATGTAATTTTCAAATTCAATAACCAAATAAATAATATTTAACATATTTTTAATAATAATAATTGCTAGATAGTGATATTTTATAAATATATGTATCTATACATTTATTTTACATATAAAAAATATAGAATAATTCGATGGATTGTAAATTATAATTTTTGTTTTTACGCACTGTACGCACTATTTCGTACACGAAAAAGTAATTACTACTATTTACTTCAATGTGCCTGATGTTTGTTAATTATAGAAAAAACGCAGTTTTGCTTAGAGTAGAATAATTAGAAATTTTCATTTTTAAACTAATTAAGCATAATATAGCTATAGTTGTATTTAACATAATGTGTATTAAGTGTGGCTTATATCACTGTTTGTGAAATATTTTCTTTAAAAATACAATTTAAAAAGATTAATTACATGTTTATATTTTTAGTATGTAGTTTAAGGTACCTTATCACTATCTAAAAATATTATCATGAGTTTACTTAAAAATTTATTTATTTTATATACTTTTATGACAGTGAAAAGTTAAGTAGGTAAATTATTTTTCGCACGAATCGAGGTACAATAAAAATATTTAAAAAAAAAAATTGTTTTAATCCGAGACAGTAAACTTATAAGATAAATTGTACATTTTTTATTTAAAAGCTGATGAATACGCAATACTGAATTAATCTAAATTTTTTTTACAAAATATAACAAACATCAATTTATTTAGATAATAAAATTAGATGAATTTTAATTATTATCGGTGAAGAAATGATTAAAATACCAACACATTTTTGTTATTTTATTAGTATTTTTTACTAGGGAAATTGTTTTTATTTAATGGAATAATGTGAATTTGTTCAATGAGTTTTATGTAAAACATTCAAAAAAAAGCAAAACATATTATTTTATCTACAATGGAAAAAAGTGAATAAATGAAAAAAAAAAGAATTATCTTTTCACTAAAAATGGTCAGCATGAAATTGTAAATCTTATAAGCTATTAAAAGCCAACCAGTATAGCTTAATATTAAATTTAAATTAAAAATAAATTATAATTTTATTTTAAAAATGTTATTAGTGAAGTTTTTTTAGTAGATTTATTCAATAAAAAAAAAAATAATAATAAAAAATATATTGTAAATATTTTTTGTTATTTAATTATTCACATAGCTTTGTTATGTTGCCTCATAGAGTTTATACAGTACAAATGTGATAATGTTTTTAATTTAAGAAATTAAATTATTATTTAATTATTTATTATTATGACATAAGAGAAGTAATTTAAAAATAAACTAATCAATATTGATGTCTTGCTAAATTGGTTTTTTGTATTTTAAAAACAATATAGGTTTTATTTGTGGGATAGGAGTACACTATTGGAAAAACAATAATAAGATTTTGTTAATGTTTAGACGAGTTTAATTTATACATTGATTTTCTATTTTGCATTGATTTTATTTACAAGTAGTTAATTGTAATATGAATTTAGAAAATTGAATAAACACAATACTAATTAACCTGATCAGTGTACTGCAATATTCATTACTAATTATATACATTTTATTTGTTCATAAAAAAAATATACTATTTTAAAACTTAAATAAAAAAATTACAAGTTGATTTTAATGCATGAGTAAAAAATGATTTAATGTAAAACGAAGTAAATAGGTTGGTTGTTTAAATAGCTTAAAATTAATCTATTTATTTTGAAAATGTCATTGTGTTTAGTAGATATTAATAATAGAAGTAGGAAAAGCTTCAAGGTTCTATAAATGATATTTTATAAATCACAAAAAAAAAAAGCAAAAATTGTTATTTTTTGTCTTAACATCTTATTTCATAAGCACTTGAACTAGGAATAACTATAAAAAAAATTAGGTGGGTATATATTTATTTTTTTATTTGTGTGTTTCTAATTTTTCTATTAGAAAAACTTATGAAGACCTTTTGTCAAGTTTTCAAGCATCCCGATTCTAATAACTGCAGTTATTTAAGTTTAAAATATTATAACTACAAAATAATTTGTAAATTTTCTTGATTTTGACGAATTTTATCAAATTTTAATTTAATATGGTTGTAAAAAAAAAGTTATACCAATGTTTTGGCTAAATATACAATTTTTATAATTTTAAGTAATTTAGTGGAGTTTTTCGAGTTTCTACGGTTTATTGTAAATTATAAAAATATAAAAACCATTATTTAGTGATTAATTGTTATTTTATGCGAGGATATCTAATTTCATAAAATGTAGAACTTAAATCACTCATATAAAAATACTATGGCTTCATGCTCAACTTCTCATTTAATTTTCAACAAAAAATGGGAACTCAAGAATTTTGTATTCTTGTAAAGGAATAAAATATGTTTCTTGTAAAAATTATAAAAGTTAATTGTAACTTGTTGGAATTAAAATATTTATGTATTTAAAAAACAAAAAAATTCCATTTTAAAATCTATAATGTAGAGAAATTATGTTACTTATTAAGTTATACAAATTATTAGAAAATGCATGAATATTAATGGATTAGATCTTACAAATCGATACAAATTTGTATTTAAGAAGCTTGTGGTTGTAAAATCACTTCTAAATCCACTACTACTCAATAACATATTATATTTATATGTATTATAATATTCATGTAGCTCATACAATATCATTAAACATAGGATATGAATAACGCACCACTGTTAGTGAACTTTATGGAAAACGCGAAAAGTTGATGATGAAAAACATTATTGAATATTTTGAAAAATAAAAACTTTGTTTAGAATTTCGGAAATTATTATCGGCCGTTGGCTTCAATAGTTAACGTATATTTTCCCTTCTGACAGTTTTAGGAGATTAATGATACTTGTTAATATTCAAAAATTTCGTTTTCAAACATTTTGCCTCTGTGTGTTTAATTTTTCCTTTCACTGCATCCGTTACGTTCCTTCTCTGGTCAGTAAACTATTTTTTTCTCTGCTATCGTATACCTACCCTAGTGCATCTTTTGACTTCAAAAACAGACAATGTGATCAGAATATATAGAGGCGTATAAAAAATTATTTAATTGAGTATAAAGTTATTGACAGTTTTTAATTTACTTGAAAATGAGTGTTAAAAAATTTGTTTTGTAATCATTTTTTTCGGTATAAGATTACCGAATATAATTACATTTTAATGAAATCAATGCCCGTAAATAACGTGCTTGATTGTTATACGAACTATGTGGTTTAAAAATCAACCACAATGCCTATCTACTTCTGTCTTCTACTAACAAACTATATACTCGTATTTTAATATTTATTTCGTATCACGCGTTTTAAATAGAAATATTCAAAACCCAAAACTACAATTTTAAGACATTTAAAGAGCATCATTTATTATTTAATAAGCAAAATATTTCTTAAAGTTTCTACAAAGACAAAATAAATAACACCTTTTTATAATTAAAAATTGTATAAGTAAATTAAATTTTGGATTTACAGTTAGCGAAATCTTATGGATTATTTTAATTTAAACATTTGATATTCCTTCATTTAACGCATATATTCTTTAATACGTTAGGAAAACATAAGGTTGATAAATTTGAGATAAGGTCATAAATGTGTATATTTAAATATTATAATATACATGGATTAAAAGAAGCGCAGAGAGTGTGTGTAAGATAGTGCGAGAGAGAGGAATAGATGAGTCAGACAGAGTTAGAATGATGTGCATAGATAGAGAAAGAGAAAAATAAAATAAAATAGGACCTTCAACAATTGTCAGCCATACGTTTTCACACAGTTAACGATAACAATATCTCAAAGCTTTGAGCAGTTATTCGTTTAGATATACCTATTAGGTAATTGAATTTCCACGTCGCATAAACGGTGGAACTTTTAAAAACTAGAAGAAGAATAAGAATAAGAAGAATAGTATAGTATATGCGATGTAGTCAATTCAATACAGACTGCAGAACTCGGCAGTACGAGAAGGATTGTATTGTTTACGTGTACATATTATAATATATAAATGTTTCATGAATCTAGTAAGACAATTGAGCAGGAGCTCATTCGATTTACTTATAACTATATGATTAGGTATACATAACAATCATAACTATGTATAAATCGTCACTCGTACGTAATAATTTTTTACAGAAAAATCTACAGTATAGTCCTTAGACTGTTCTTAAAGCATTCAAAAATCAATAAATAAAAGATCGAAAAATAAAACTCTAAAATTGGAATTGGAGAAAATTTTGGGTAAACGGCAGGACACGGTAAGAAGAAATTGTGTAAGAGGGAAGTAACAGCTTTAACTTTAGTAGGTCTGTAGGTACAATACAATCAACGAAAAAAAAATTGATAAGTGTATAGCTCAATTGGGAAGACCGCTTATAACGGAGCATTTCGTAAACGGACAGCGATTATATTTGAATTGGAAAACGGCAGTAGAGAAACGTATTTGTTTGGCACTACGAAAATACTGTAATAATTATGTATACGGTTTTATGTGTAACCGGAAATAAAAAACTCAGCGTTCACAAGTTTTAATAGGTATAAAACAATCGCATACAGGATTTTCCCAATAAGGTCGATTAATAGGATGGAAAGCCCGTCGGAATATCCAACAGACACGCGTAATAATCATAATGCGTTTTACGGTACTACTATCGCAGTTTGTTTGGAACTGAATATTACCGGTAAATTGAAAAAAAAAAGTGATGGAAGTTCGACGTCAAACGGACGATACTCTGCAGCCCGGACCACTCCGCATCAGACGAACAAAAAGAGATTTCACCGACCGATATAATAATAATAATAATGATATTATTATTGACCGCCGGCGGAGAAACACTATCGCGACGGGAATCGTGATGAATAATAATTGTCGTCTAACCGAGAGGTTGATGCTGTCGCGTAATCATTACAATATCGTATGTTACTATATACCACGCTGTACATTATAATATACTACTGTTGACGTAATAATATATGCCTTGGCAGTCCCTCTTACCGTGTCTATTGTGCATACACTCTGTGTGTACGGTTGCAATCGAGTGGACATTTTGCACTCCCAAACAACATTTTTATAAAAAAAAAAACCCACGTGTCACTTTACACCACGATGCACCCTCGTCGAGTGTAATAACAATAATCACGTGGAAAGGGGACTGCAACATAGGAAGGTCGTGGGCCGTAATGACTTCCGTAACAGGGCAGGGTGGACGTGAAAAACGAATTCCATTTCATACGTCGTTAGATCGTACTGAAATCGATCATTTGTTATTATATGATCGACGCGGTGCATCGAGAAGACCGTTTTAACGGAATGTCACGAGATAAATAATTATTGCAAAACCACAGAAATATCAAATCACAGGAGCAGTATGTAAAATATAATATTGTTAACTGTCGGACGACCAAGATTAATGGATTAATAAATATTCCTCGAGACTCGCGCGAGTTAAACGCATACCAAATACATATTTTTGTTGGCTGTCAAGCTGAACAATAATACGAAAATATTAATAATTATTATTTCGTTGCTATTTTGGATAAGGCGATTCAAACGCGTGCCTAACAGATCAGCAATATTCTAAAGCAGAATATTTTTTGAAATATTTTGATTCATAAAAATTGAAATTTAGACGAGTAGTTAATCAGTTATTGGTCGAAAGAAATTGTTTCATACATAATGTCATAATTCAAAACATTACTACCTATAGTGTATTTTAACTCTCCGGTTGATATACTTTTTACATTTCTAATTAGTTCAATATTGTCCACTTATGATAGAATTTCACTGGAAATTAGTTGTCAAACTACTTTTATGTTTTATTTATCAGCTTGTAAGAGTGATGTTAACCATGGATGATGTTGCATTTGCAACTTTTTTTTTCTACTTTTTTAATTTTTCGCTAAGTAAAATAATACGTTTCATGTAAGTACAAATTCAAATTTAAAAGTTTTAAGTGAAATTCTTTTCAATTTTATTGCAACTTTGCTGAATTTACTCATTCATACAACTATTTTAGCTAAAGTTGACACTCAGCAGTTGTATAGATAATACTATAATACTAGATAGATATTACTATAATATCTCCAGCCATAAAATCCAATTACTAGTATAGTATATAGTAATAGTGGTACCTTATCGTAATAAAGATAATATCAAGTCGGTATTCAATACAATACAATTTGTGAAATGTGACTGTTTGACTGTATAATCTGTTCTAATATTATTTCGTCAATTTTAAACGATTGTATTCTGTTATTATTAAATATGCCAAAAATTAAGAGAACTATTTCCATTGTTATAAAAAATTAAATGACGTACCAAAATTTTGTGAGAATGTGTTTTCATGTGATTTAAAGTAAACACTTATAGTGCAATGTAATTGAAGTATAATATACATTTATGATGATGACATGATTTAAATAATAATATGATATATAATATAGTTGTATATTTACATTTTTTTTTTTGGTAGAATTTTAGATTATAATTTATAACAATAAACTTAAGACATTTATAACAAAACATCGTTATTTTTTAGTGCCAACAATTTTTGATATTTTAAGTGCAATTTTTGGTATTTGTTAGTACAATAATTATACTGCAATAAATTTTACTATTTGTTTAGTACTATAACGTCCGTGCCCTACTGATAATCAATCGTCGGACGTAACGTTTTCTCGTAGTCATTATTGAAATACCTGTAGTTTAATCGTTTATCGACCTTTTGGTCGAAAATATCGTTAAATAATATCGAAATTTACATTGCAAAACTCATGTCAAAGAATATAAAATCATCTAATAATAATATTAATTATTATTATTATATCCGTTATGTAATTATTATGAAGTCTTGGGATTACCATGCTAATATTTCAATAAATACAGTTAAACCATTTAGACGAGTAAACTGCTTTTAAATGATGTAGTTATTCTGAAGTTAGTAAATAAAGTCGATCTTTGTTCCTGGTTCTCGTTATTTTTTTCAAATATGAAATAGAGTTAAATTAAAACATTTTTGTTTTGATAGAGTTATCTTGCATATTATTCATTTTATATTATGAAAGTAATTGCAATTTAAAAGTACTTACTTACAGTTGTTGTATCATATATTAATCGTATTATTGACATGTTGATGAAATGGAGAATGTGAAAACAAAGCTCCACAAAAACTAATATAGATGATCAATAAACATAAAAAAAAATAATGAAGTTATTAAACAGTATGTCCCTTGAGTGTATAATAATTTAAAGTGCCGACGATATTTGAATTTCATTATTATATATATAGCATTTATTTTTAAATTAGTAAATGTTTGTGGGACACTAGCCATATATTTTGTAACTCAGCATGTTATAGCGCACTACTATAAATTAAAATGAACTAATTTTTAATTTATAATGGTTTATTTCAGTTTAAATATATAGCGCATAATTAACGAGTTAGAAGTTTTTTTTTTAAATACAAAGTTTTTTGAATTACTCCTGGTTTATTTTGTTTGCTTGATATTTAATACAGTACCAATATAGCCATGCTGCAGCTTTATAGTTAATACTATTGCGTTATGAATACAAACGTACTAGGTAAATAAATTTCTTAGTTGAGTAAGGGTTAGCTAAATAATAGGAAACGTTGTAATTTAGTTGCATTTTAACGCAAAAAAAAAAAAAATAAATAATAAAAAAAAAAAATTACAGTTATTTATGATAACAAGATAAGGTAACTTTCAGTCGGATTTCGTTATAAAAATGTAAATACGTTATTTTTGTCACAATCTCGCGTTATTAAAATTCATATTTCAAATAAATGTAAAAATACAACGAAAAAAAAATACCTAGGTACCTACGAGTTTGAGGGAAAAATTAATACCATTGTTGCATTAAGATGACAATAATATGTTCTACGTCCAACATTTCGTATAATCCTAAATTATGGGTCTCGCTGTATTCAAATTATTTTTTCGGTTATTTTTAATGGGATCATGTATAATATAGTTTCGTTGTGTAGGTATATAAATACTCGTACTATGTTTTCACATAGTTATGCACGTTATTCGTTTTCATTTTGTCCATTTTCGAAATAAATATTTTTCGATTAACCAGACAGGGTGGAGTACTTTCTACAATAATAATATTTCATCAATCTTGAATATGTTTTACGTTCTACTCTATGAATCTTATTATGTTTAATATGACCAAAAACAGTTCGGATTGTCTAATGTGTTATACGATAAGTATATTATGCAGTTTTGTGTAGAACCTTTTTTGGGGGTTTTTAAACTTGTCCATCACATCCTACTTCTAAAATCAGTACTTATTATTTTTTTTTACCTACCTTATTTCATCTTAACTTGTAATTTAGTTATTTACAAGGAATTGAGTAGTTTGAATATCTTCATTTGATTGTAGCTAGTAGACTAATAAGACTAATAATATAATAATTATTTTAGGTAACTTATTGCTTTGATACTCATCACTACACTACTGAACAACATTTTTCTCATTTAGTCTACAGAAATTGTATGAAACCTAAATATAATTAAATTATCAATATTGATAATATTTCTAAGAATGTTGAGCCGTAGAATGTACCGAATGTGAATTAAATAGATAGGTAATATGTAATGGTAGATGTTTGTTAGAAGAACGCTATAGTACACTATAACTTATACTCATATAGTTCATACGATAAGTTAAATATTAAATTTTTTTAGTAGTTAATTACCTAACTAAAACTCATTGATTTTAGTTGAGAAAAAATTTTCAAAAAAAATGATTTCTCCACATAAATGTGTATATAATATATATACATTTTCTTACTCTACAGTCAATACATATTTTATTGTGTATTATCATAATTTTTTACAAAATGGTTATAGCAAATAAACTTGAATAAAACCTAACAATAATGTTAAATAATTTTATTTAAATCAGCCAAAACGGTAATTATACATATTATATTAAAATATGAAATACTATGAAAAATGTGAATCAATATACATATTAAGGAAAATCAGAAAATTTTAATAGAAGGGTTTACCGGCTTAGTGATAATTTATTATTAAACCCACACATTTTATTAGTTAATTATAGACAAATTGTATCCTTCTATAGTACTTAGTTTTATGAAAATATTGTTAAATAATATTCATATAAACAGTGATATAATATGTGATAACTGTGCTTTGACGAAAATCATGACAAACGTAAACAGCGTGATAATGTGTGCAAAATCATCGTGTATTATTTTACCCAATGCGTATAGAATATGTTAATTGTGTTTTTTTCATATAACAATACTGAGTTTTCTATTTTAAAATCGATGGCAGATATTTTTTTTCATCTTCTTTTTTGTAAGTGTAATGAGTACTGATTTATATAAAATTGCATTCATTTTAATAATCCGTTACAGATATTCTCCGAACATGCATCTATATATATATATATATATATATATATGTATGTATAAAGGCCATGTCAAAATAATAATGTCGGTGTTTTATTTTCGGGTTTGGATTAGTGTATACTGTATAGTGTAAGCCGAATAAAATGTACGACGATACTCTAATTTAATTTGCGTGACAGCTGTGTAGCCATATTGCCTACACATAACGCCGGGTTATCATTTTTTTTTTGTTTATTATTGTATAATTTAATTCGTTTGATTTAAATCCACGATTTATATTTTAATAAAAATTGAGCTAACGAATTTTAAAGAACTCGTAACGAAAATATTAAATTTTGATGATTAATAATTATTATGTACCATTATTTACCTAATCCATAGTTACTGCATTCATTTATCATACAAGGTTTTGAATATATGGTGCTCTACGTATATTATTATAATACCATACATTATTTTTATTTTTATTAATTTTTAGTTTTTATGAAATTTATTTATTTAATTATATAGTTGTTAAAAATGTAGAATTTTGATGTATTGTATAATTTTTAAACAAATATTATGTAAATGTTTAGTATTACTTTACTTACTATGTAATTAAAATCCGATATAACGTATTGAATATACAATGACATTATAGACTATTTTGTTAGCCGGCAAACTACTTTTGTATATATATATATAAAAAAAAAACTACTTACGTCATATTAATGAATTACTCGTGTATTGTCGAGTCACAATAACGGCGGAAAAAAAAGACCCGTCCAAATGAAATACCGAGTACATAAACAACGCGAAGTGTTTGAGTTTATTCATAAAAGTTTGAAAAAGAATACATTTTCATCTATTCCGTTCAAAAACGTATAACGGTGCCCGCGCATACTGTTTACAGCTGGCAGAAGTACGGCCGTCGTATTATTATGCAAATTTGTCGCAAATCAATACGACATATCATAACATACAATGCACGTCATTATATAGACGCGCGCCAGTAAAATATGACCATTGTGTCGAGTTAGGTATATTCGGTTTTGAGTTTACAAAGTTGGACACAATAATAATATAATAATACTACGTCCTCGTCGTCGTCGTGTCTCATCGACCGCGCGTAATGAAAAAAATAAATAATCAAAATATATTATATTCACGCGAAACGCAAGACCCACCCGTCTCTCTCCTAGAAGGTGGTTTGGTCCGCGACTTTCGACGTGCAGTGGGCGCGAGAGGTTCGGGGAAATCTCGCACCATTGTGTTCGGCTCGGCGGGTGACGAGTCGCGGGAGGTCGCCGAGTAAAAACGGTATCCGCGGTGGTACCGATAAGTTGCAGGACTAGGATTTGTCAGCAGAGCCGCCTGTCTTTAGCGAGTTCGGACACCGGATCAATCTCGTCGCGACCCCCCTCTCCCCCTCACACCAGGGTGGTTTTTACTCACTAATGACCGGAACTACCGTCGGAGTGGAATTGATTACGTCGATGACCTCCGGGCTCTCTAAAGTCACCGCTACGGCCGCGTTCGACGCGTCCGGCCGTCTCGGCCCTTCTCCTACCCCGTGTCGTGTTTAATTCGGTCGGACGGAAACGCGTATCACCGTCATCACCTCGCACTCGCCCAGCGAGTGATTAAAAAATTAACGGACACCATAGACCAGTGGTCTTCAACCTTTTTGGACTTGCGACCCACATTTTTAGGCCTACATTTTTCGCGACCCACGGAAGCTTTATAAAAAATCATATACACAACATACACTACTATTTTTAAACTGTATTTTCATTTATTAAATTTCTAAATGTAATTATTAAAAAATTATTTTTTTACCTTTTATAATTTTAAAAATTTTATTTTTATTTTAAAAAGAAGACTTATCGCGACCCAATTTTAAAGCTTACGCGACCCAAAAATGGGTCGCGACCCACCGGTTGAAGACCACTGCCATAGACCACCGTCGGCTAGTGAACGGGTCGTGGAATCGCGGCGTATGCGTGCACGCCCGCGATCGCGTGTGCGGTACGACATAATATTATAATGATGCGATGTCGTGCACGCGTGAAACATTTGTTCGAGGGGGAAACGGTCTTTATCGGTACGCGCCCTATTTCGTCGGAGTTCGAAACGAATAAGAAACTAAAAACACCAAAAGAAAACAACCATATTATGACTGTTCGAATAATTCCACGCCTCGAGGCTGTGCACAAATGAACATGGTCATGTGAATGCTATGTGTAATCTATTAATATTACACATTTATATTTTATTTTACTCGGTCAGGCAGATAACATGACTGGTAGTTTTATAAAATACCTGGGCAATGAGTAGAATCCACAAAATTTAGGCGAGCGACGTATGAAAACTATAATCACGTGGTCAACGCGATTTACACAATGGCCGAGGTATATAGCGGTGAAAATGTAAAAAATGAATTTTTTATCGAGTTTTATTTGCTCTACAAACAAAAAAAAAATATTTTTCAAACCATATCTATGTTATTATTTATTTATAATATTATTATATGTTTTAAAAAGACGATTTTTATATTTAGTTATCATTTGTTTCAACGATGATTACTTTTACGAGCATTGTTATACAAAATCCTCCTTCAGTTGCGTTGCACTTCTAATATAATGCTGAAAAATAAAATTCTCCATTATACGTACACGTAATAATTGTTCTTCCTTTAGAGTTTAGTTATAAGCATATACGTGTGCACACTGCACTCTGTGCAATCAATGTAGTTGTTTGACTCTGTAGTTTAAAAAAAAATTTTAAATTAGTCGCTTAAATTAATAATTCATAATATCACGATATGCATTTATTATATTTATTTACACGCTTGTGTTGTTATAAACTAAAATATGAAATGATTAGACACGAATTTTAGTTTCAATAACATTTTTGTACAACTTTCTCAGAGATATAATATATTTTCATGAATACCTGTAATATATTTTACGAGTATATTTATATAAGATTACACAGAGATCGCGATAAACTTCATAAATATCCCGAGTATTATATTAAAACACACAGTATAGAACGAGTTTAAACAATTATTTACATTACTCTTAAAAAATACCACATTTTCCACATTTTTTTATGACAAAATTAATACTATAAATAATATGTACGAGTAAACAGTCACTATAGATCAATTAAAACCGATCGCAATAGAATTTTTGTATAGTTGGAATAGTTTTTATCGCTTGTCACGGCAACGCCGGTGAATCGTTCGGACATTTGGTTCCACTTCACACCGTTTATTTATTCAGTGCTTTTAAAAACTAAACGGATTAAACGATTTAGCACATTAATCACTAAATTTAAACGAAATACTATGAAAATAAAGAGATATGAACTAATGCTGGCGTAAAAACCGTGTCAGAATCTTGTGTCCGTTTCCAAAGGACCGAAAGACGGCCGTAATAAAACGACCGTAATAATACCGTTATGATTGTAGTAGCACGGTGTTCAATATTGATGGATTTATTAACAGTGTTATTGTTATTGATTTCAAGGCGGCAGTCGTTTGTGTCTTGTTTTTGATACAGAGTCACAAAATAGAGCAAACAATTAATAATAATATTATGATGATAAAGCAATTTCGTTGGCGTTTTGGTAGTTGGCATGGCGCGTATAGGACAGCGTGTGTGCCTGTAGCGTTTTAGATAATATTGGGCAATGTATGTCCGGGTGGGCGGTGAGGAGGGGTGGGTGGTGGCGGGGAGGCTTTACGTTTCACGTTTCCGGAACGACCGAGTTCTGACGGCAACCGTAAACATTAAACACTTAATATATACTCGGTAATGACATTGGAAAATGCACGTCGTATATCTTCTGTTTGGCGCGTAAATGAGATACAGTACAATATGACGAGGTGCTCGTCAAGCGCTTCTCCTACATTCTCCTGTACACTATACCCGAATACCAGAAGGTAACCGTAAACATTAAACACTTAATATGCGATAATGACATTGGAAAATTCACACGATATATCTATACGATTTCTGCTCTGTTTGACGCGCGTGAATGATAGAGAGGGTGAGGCATATTATGACGAAGAGGTGTTCATCGCATACACACACATTTACACCCCTTTTCTCCCACCCACCGACTCTGCCCGGGTACACTGCCTCCCCCGAAAACTACGCGTTTGGTACCGCGCACGTGATTAATGGTATATTATCGCACGTGTTACTCTTCACAGCCGCACATATTATACCATTGTGGCCTGTCATTCAGGTCAACGGTTACTTCTCTCCAATGTGCTTTGACGCGTTCAGCTGTTGTATATCCGTCGACGAAAAGGGAAAAAGCAACGCACGAACGAGACGAGTGGGTATTATAGGTGTATAATAATATAGTTACCGATGGAAACGACGAAATTGGGTTTCCTGTAGAATATAATAATAATAGAGTAATATGCGGGAAACTCAGTAGAGTTTCACTCGAATGAAAACAAAAGTAAATACTTCTATTTTTGGCTACGTGGTGTTTACCTATGAGACATCATCATGTTAACAATTTTTCTGATCGGTATAGCTTGTACGTCATTACTCATTACACACTGTTCAACATAATTTTCCACGTCGGTAATAATTAATATAAATCATTTCGAAAAGGTAAATAAGAAAATTAAATATAATAGGTACTAACTGCGTGGTTATTTTAAAAGCAAATACTAATTTTCCCGAAAAATCTCTATGTTTTTGAGGAATATTTTTCTTTGAATAATTTTTCAAATAATTGTTTTTAAGTAGATGTTTAAAGATTATAATATGAGCGGAACTGTAGACCAATATTTTTTGGGTTACGACTGTGTCATACGTTCATTTAAATTCTAAGTTAAAATAGTACTAAATTAATCTTAAAATTGTATAGTTTAATTATATTTACCAATATCAAAAAAGTAGGTATTATAATTACAAAAATATTTAATTCACATATAATTAAACTTAAGTATTCATTTAAACAATTTTAACAGAATTATAAAATCTCATATTAGTACGTTATTTGTCAATATTTTCTCTCGTATTGATTTTAAATTCATATTCTTAAAAATAAACTGCAGTAACTATGATTTCATGTGCGTACTGTTGAGTTATACATTTTATAAATATGAAACATTTTTATTGTGCCTTAGTAAGTTATTAATGCGTAGACAGGTCACGGAGAATAATATATTGGAGTCACATATTTTCACATCTATAAAAACTTAAAGAATTCAATTGAAAGATGATCCTCTAAGCTAAATATTTTAACGAGGGTTTTTTTAAAAATATTTTATGGTTATTTCGTTCATTTTTTCTCATTATTCTGAAATTATTATGGTATATAAAAAGACATACATCTTGTAAAACTATTTAAAATGGAAATTATTAAAAAATAATTTTAGCTTAACTTTATTTGTAAATAATAATGATAATATTTTATATACATAATATTATCATTTTATACATTTTTTTAAATAAAATCCATACTGCCGAATAGAGTTATTTTACATTTTATCTTACTTAAAATTTCAAAAATGTTATTGTTAATAAGAATTTTAATTAGAAAATTAACTAAATAAACATAAACAATATGTGTTTAAAAAATAATGTTTAATATTCATTAAATAATATTATAAACACATAAATGTTAAAATTTTTTATGGATACACTATTTATTTATTTTTATTTATGCTGTCAGTTCATGATAGGTTCATATCAAAGTACATCATTATATCAATGACAATAATAAGGTCCAAAATGTTTCAATCGCCATATATTTGGCAAGTGTTTCTTACAGTTACGAGTTGTATCATTTCCGCTACGATATTACGTACAAAACAATTTAGCACCTGATGAGTGAAAAGGATTGTTCTCCTTAGACCTTAATTTTAGTTGAATATCCACCTAAGCGCTTTGTATAACCGTCGGCACTATTATTACTTAAAGGATCCAACATACCTTTAAGTGCTACTATAAACTTAACAACAGTAGTATATTTTAAATGAAACAAAAATATATTGATACTTTTAATAGTAG
The DNA here is from genome assembly GCA_009835225.1 of Aphis craccivora. NCBI lineage: Eukaryota > Metazoa > Arthropoda > Insecta > Hemiptera > Aphididae > Aphis > Aphis craccivora. Next base: position 55,204 of record VUJU01000829.1, read on the forward strand.
TTGTGATCTTATTTCCAAACGTATATAAAAGTAGAAATTCATATATAATTAATTTGGTGTACGTTGTGTACGACGGTATTGGTGATTAATGTTATAGAAATATACAATGCAATTTTTGGTTGAATTCTTCTGGTCAAACAAAATGTATTTACAATATTAAAATTGTCTGTTATTTTTTTTTTTGAATAAAATGTTAAAACGTTTAATTTTTAGTAATACAAAACCAACCAATAACGTACTTTGCCATTTTTCTGTACACTTAGTACACATGGAATTTATATAAAAATAGCAGTCATACCTTTATATTTGATATACTATACTAGGAAATCGTTTTCTGCTATATATATCGAGGAAACAATTGTGTACCGTTTTGATAATGTGTCCTAAAGACTTGTCACACTAGTCATGGTCTATAAAAACTTGTATTGTTGGACGTTATTAGACAGTCTTACAAAAGGACCATAAAGTTGTCGTGTAAAACACTCAAAGCTATAGCTTAACTCTTTTCAGTTACGCCTTCTTTTCAGACCTCAACATAACAATGGCACCGAACTACTTATGTTCTCGTTGCTAGTTGGAATCAACTTCAATTACTCCGTCGCGCTAAAAACAACAGATTATTTTATATTTTTTACTCAACACGTTCAATCTATTGTGAACAAGAATGTAAACTTTTAATAATTAAGTAGGAATATAATTCTATGACGTTTCTAGTTTAGCGTGAATTATGTTAGATATCACGAAAGTCTTATCCGGAAAGTTTGCTAGGCGCGAATTTCTATGCTCGACATGTAGTAATTTATACCACTGTTAAGGGGTACTTCAACAGCATTAACCGGGTTAAATCTATCGTAGGTTAACACGCGAACGCTTACATTTAATTAATTTGTGGATAGCTAAAGAGGGTCTAACAGACAAAATCGCTTTAGTCGTATTTGAAATTTCACAGTAGATTATAATTTTTCATAAAACTACTGTATTATTATTTTGATATTATGGTTGTAAAATTGTAATAATTATGAAACTGTTTAATCAGTCGAATACTGTAGTGTTATTGTTTGACTGAAAAGTTTATTTTTAAATTAATTTCATATGCTGATTGATTCACAGCATGCACAGTTTCAATCAAAACGTTATTTAATTATTATTATTATTACTATGAATGTTTGATGAAATATTTTTTTTTTAATACTTTACTCACTACTCCGTATTTTCAAGTAAAACATTTTCTTTTATAATTGTCATTACAAGCATTAATTTATTTTTATAGAATAACTCTGATGTTATAAAGCTTTAATCGTTAAAATTTAATATATTCTTCCATTGAATAGATAGTAATAAGAGAGTGATAATATTAAGCCATCAACTGAAAGATACGGTATTAATTTTTATTTGTATCATTAAAAATGATTAATAGCTAGGTAAGTATGTTGAATATTTTATTAGTATTTTCTGAAGATTTTCTTTTATTAAAATAAATAATTTAAAATAATGGTAATTTTTTAACTGTTTTAAATAGGTAGTACTTATAAAATGCTTTGTATGATTTAACAAATTTTATGGCGAATCACATATTATATTTATTAATTTAAAAATTAGTGCAATGATAAATTATAAAATGATCTAATGTAATATTATATGTAGTAAATATGTTATAGTATTGTTACACAATAATTTCGTTATCAATTAAATATGTTGATTTCAATGTGCTCATACAAAGTCTTAATGTTGTATGGTGGAATTGACTGGAAGTCGTCGGACTCAATATGTACACAAATTATATCAAATTTTACGTTTGAAACACGCTGGTCGTTTATGTGTCTTTAACAAAATGTCAACAACACAATAAATATCTAAAATATCTGAATGTATATTTTTTTCCAATCATTGTGCATAGCCTTTGTTTCAGAGGTTCATAGCCTGTCGAAAACTATATGCGGTTACTAAATCGTTATTGAAAATGGGTCTATCAAAATACCGAATACAAACACTTTTCAAATAATGGGGTCGGTAAATATGTCTATGGTGGTTGCAAGTAAATGTACTAATCGTAACTTTGACCGAGACTAGCTATTTGTGTAGGTAGCCATCAGTGAATATTTGTGCGCAAAGATTTTCTGTGATGTACAACCCTTCACCAAAACGCGTCCGATGATAGGTACAGAACTGAACTAATAGGCTTTATGAGGTCGAATATCGTGGAGTGAAAGCACATTAAGTCAACCGAATTACTTAAAATAATGGTACGCAATCAATCTTCTTAACCGAGAAATTTGTAGTTGTAGACATATATTGTTCGGTTGTCATTATGTCGCATTATGTTTAAAATATTATCGTTAATGTATAACATTGGCCTATTACCATTTGAAATTTTAAAATAAGGTTTTAAAATAAGGAAACTGGATTTTATTTAAAAGAGCTTTGAATCATAATATATTGTATATAACGTGGTATAATATGCCCACGCGTTACATACAAGCAATATAAAATTATTCAATATCATTCACTTCAAATTTTAAACTACATATATGTTTTTAGATTATGCTCAGTCGACATCTTATGTCAAGTAGTTGTATCATCAAGTTTTGATATTTAAATTAAGCATTTACTAATTTATTTTGTTTAACTTCTACTAAGTCTTACCGAATGCCATACGCTGATGTTGATATGGAATTTTAATTAAACAGTAATTCTCATAAATGTATATGCCTCATCAAGTATTACTTTCACGCATACGTGTGTGTGTGTTAATTGAAAATCTCGTGATTTAAGAACATTCCTCGAATTGGTCTCTCGAGTACAATATAAAACTTCGGTAATAAATTAACAGAAAATACCTTCTACATATTAGTTAGGTGTTGTTGAAAATAGAAATTAACAATTTTCTATAACCACTAGGCTGTTAAAAATAATCATAATACAATTTGGCAATTTGTGCATTCTAATAACACGATGAAGGCCTTGTAGGGTATAAAGCATAGACTTCGGATGTAAACGAATTTAATAAAATAGTAATAAAATTATCTAGTTTAAAACTTCAATGCGTTAAGAGACCAACCATTATATCTGAATACTAGATTATGAAATTATATTGAAGTAATACAAAATTATACCTGTTGTAAACTCAGTGTATGTTTGTATACATACTTTTATTTTTAAATGATTGTTATGATAAAATTTTGATGTTTTTGTGTAATACGATGCATTCCAAACTAAAACGTATTTTGTTGTAAAGTATGAATTTTGAGAGAAAAAAAAATAATAGAATTTTAAGCACTTAATCCACCTTGTTATTAGTATTATAACTTATTATACTAATATATATTAATAAAAAAGGTACATTCAAATTTTATACACCTTTTATCCAGTACGTATATAGATATATATGTATATATGTCACAGATCAAGCGTTTGAAATGTTCGAATTTACTGCGACGGAGCCGGTAAGCTACTTTTTTTCTGCACAAAGTATAAAAAATTGGTACGAAGTTAAGTTTCCGTAAAAATAATTTCAATATATTTATTCCAATTATTTATTTGTTGTTATTATTCTTCTCATATACGTTACAGTATAGGGTATACTGTAGGTTAGCCTGCAGGGTATGACTTGATTGTAAAGATCTTTAAAGTTTACACTGTTCGTTTGCGAGCGGTCTAGAAAGCTAAACGACATTTATAAAACAACGGTGAAGTGAATTTCAATATCGTATTAGCTTTAAAATTAGGACGACGGCAAACTGAATTGTGCCGTCTACAAATGAAATCGGTAGGTAACGTTTTCAAAATAGATTTACTGCTATCAGTCCATAATCAATAATGACCCTTAGAGTAGGTTCGTTCATTAATTTTGTGACGACCAAATGTATAACGAATCAAACATTAAATTATATGCGAACGGTAAATACAAATTCATATTTCTTATAATATTAAATAATAAAAAATGTATTTTACACGTTTTGTGACAAAAATACGTGAATGAAATTTATTTAGTTCAGTGAATATCGCCATCAATAATCTATACTCGTCTATGAAACTTATATTTTAAATATATATTGGACATAACAAAAGCCTTATCAAGTTTAACTAAAATTAAATGAATATGAACTATGTATTAGTATTAAAATGTATTAAATTATCTTATAAAAAGGACAAAGGAACATGTTATATGCATTTTCATAATTATAATTATAACATCCTAATAAATATTATATCGTAATAATAATAATAATAAACACGTTAAAATAATCTTTTCTTAAAAATGTATAGGTAAGTTATTCTAGTTTATAATTTGTAAAATTTAAAGTAGGTTTAATACAACCTGAAACTAAATTTAATTTTTAATGCATTTAAAAATCATAGTTTCCTAACACGCGACATTTGAAGAATTACATGAATTATTATCAGAATATATTTATAATGTAAAATAATGTAATAAATATAGCAATATTATTTGATACTTTACTAATATACTACTATATTTAAAATCATACTACTCTTCTACTCTTCTGAAAATATAATGAAAAATGTCATTAGTTTGATTTCGAATTACTTAAACTCAATTTTCAAATGAACAACAAACAGTCGAATCAACTTTGAACATTTAAAAATCAATTCACAAATTTTGATAAATGAATACGATTGAGTAGAATTATACAAGTACAATTGAAGATTTTTTAAAATCATTTTAACAACGAGTTTAAGATAAAATAAATACACCGATTGCTTATTTAAATAAACAAATATATAATTAAATATCGATTATTAATGCAAAACAAAATAAAGAGAATCAGAAAATAATGATAAACAATGTTAATCAATTATGATTATATTTCTATTTGATGTATTAAATTATTAATTGGCAAAATCATCCTAAGTGTGGATAGTTTTCACCACAATTATAGTATGTTAACGATTTTTTTTTAGGAAACCTATTAAAAAATACATTTTTAATGAGAATGATGTTTTTTTTCATTTCTATAATATTAAAATTTATATAATTATTAATAATATAATTATTTTATATTATGATTATTATATTGTTATGGATGAAATGTTTCCAAAACATAAATTGTACTTTGATATAATTTTCAAATTATTTTATAGGTACTATACATAATACATTTATAAGGCACACAGTGATTTAAATTAAAAATGTATTCATAAACAAAATGTTGAGATTATTGTAAAGTACTAGTATAGTAGTACAATATGTTATATTAATTTATAGCTTAATTTTAGAATACACTATATACCTAATTAATAACGTATGAACCTTGTATAATATTATATTATTTTAAGTCAACGCGTAACACTAAATTACCCACACAGAATATTATAAAGAAAATAACTATAAAAGATTTATTTAGCTGTTTTCGCGTTTACCGGAAATCGTTGTTTTTATACCCATATTTTTTTAATTTTATTTCATAGAAACACTGTATAAAGTACACATAGTTGTAAATGTTGTAATGCTATATATAATTTGACCGATAAAATGGGGTAAATAAAATAAAAATAATAATTTTTCGTTTGAATGTTATAAATATCTAATTAAATCATTCATTCGTCGGAGAGCTTTTGAATAGGTACATAATATTATTCATACATAATATAGTATATGAATATAATAGGCACGTTATTCATACGTATAAGCATTCAGTTATATCGTACTCAGGTAGGCGACACAGATTGCCTCCTGATTGCGATGCATTTAAATTTTTTTAATTTTTTACATACCGACTGGCTTCCATGCAATTCCACGGATTTAGATAATTAATTGGTTTGTCATGTAATAATATGACGAACAGTTGTACTGAACTCGCGATGCAGAGGGCGGTGTAATGCAAATCCTTTGAATATGTATTTACCTAATTATGTTAAAAACGATGAATAAACCTTTCACTTGAAGTCGAAAAATGGAAAGTGGTTGCGCGTTGTGAAATATTGTAATATGAATTGTTATATACGAGTGTTATAATTTCTATACATTCAAAGATATGATTAATATTTAAACGTACATTATTTATACAACGGTCGAGAGAATAATACGTAATAACTCGAAACAAGTCAAACTCGTCAAACAATATAAGTTTTTAATGACTCCCAGAAAGGGTTAATAATAATTACTATTACCATACACCGTACGCCTACGCTCGATGCTTGCGTGCTGAGTACTTAAATTATATCTGTAATGTGATTTTAAAAGCGTTTCAAAAATTGTCGAATAAAATATTATAATCTATCCGTTGTGTAGCGTTGGTACGGGGTTTTGTCAATAGCGAAATTGCATAACAACATACAAATAATTCGCACGAAGTGTGTTCGATATGCGCGCGTTACTGATATTTAATTTACGATTTTTTAATTTTTCGCTCGATATATTTTGAACGGTTTTGCCGAACACAAAATAAAAATGCGGTGTGATAAAACGGTCACGATTATGTATTATAAATACTGTGCTTAGAGAATGCACGTTTAATATCCGTCAATAGTCGTTTCGAGTGTGTGAGAATACGACACGTATTACTTTTAGTCGTTTCAAGAGTCGCCTACTCGTCTCAAATACTGTACCTTATTGTCTTCAATCTGTGCTTGAAATAAAAAAAGGCATACCGAATTTATAATCAAACTTTCATATTTTACATTTGTAAGTTTTAATTTTGAATTTTGAGCAGTATGCATATACGTTGCACAAGAATATACATATAATTTCAGGCTAAACGATAAAACTATAGTACCTACCTAACTATTTTATAAATCATAAGTTCTAACTATCGCCGATATAAACTATAAGTGATAATTATTTTAGCTTTATGCGATTCCGTAAGGCTAATTAAGTGTTGTTTTTCTTAAAATAATATATTCATTTTTTAAAAGTAATGATTAGATTTTTGCTAAAACTTATTACATTTATTAAATTAAAAAAAATTAATATTTTTTCAGTGTACTTACCTTTACCTTAACTTAACTTTTATATTATAGGTTTTGTAAAAAATATTTTACCTTAATTATAGTAAGTAAATTGTATTAATTAATAATTAATTAAAACACTATATTATTACCATTTTAATATAAAATAATAACGTCAATGTCAGAATCATTAAAGGCAGTAACAGATTTTTTAGACAAAAATTCAAAAATTCAAAAAAAACTTGATTAAAAATTTAAGGATGAAATAAATTATATAATTGAATTCAAAAATGTCATATATTTAAAAAAAAGTATACCTAAATATATATTTAATTGCGTATTTTTACGTTTGTTCTTAAAAAAATACAAATCATAAAATTTACAATTTGAAGTATCTATGATACATACTGATTCTAATTCAAATTTAAATTTACCAATTCAAATTCCAAACAGGAGACTGTGTTTTAAAAAAACTGTTTTTTTAATACTAAAAACTCTTTAACATTTTTAAATAATTTGATCTTTAAGTATATTTAAAAATTCTAAAAATAAAAATTTGAATTATTGCGTAATTAGAACGGAGAAAAAGTGAATAACGAATATGCAAAGTTTACCACTTTATTTATTCTTATAAATATAAAATATAGTATATTAATTAATGTGCCAGGGGTTTATTATAATAATATGTGAACAAAAAAATATAATACATACCTACGTAGTTTCTGTATTATTGTAGTTTATGGTATGTTTAATGTTTATCCTCAAAATGTATAGAGCTTATTATGGAACAAAAAATATGTTTAAGTTAACATAACCTATGTGTTAGGAAAGAATTGTACGGTCAGTTTTAGGAGTGTGAAGATGAAAACAAATTGATTTTTTGAATAATATAAATGAAACATATTTCATAAGTTCAACGTTTTCGTCTTAAATTATTCACTTTGCTAATCTTTGTGAACTTTTTTTAATGTAACGTAAGAAAATAAATAAATATATTGGTATAGTTTTGGCTACGATAAAGGTTAGTTGGCCTTTTGACATTTACCTATTGAATGAAATTATACGTATTTCACATTAAATAAGTTCAGTTTATCATTTAAATACTAAAAAATAACATTTTTCATGTTAACAATGTATTAAAATATGATCTCCATTTTTATATAATTTAAAATCTTACAAACGTTTAAACAATTAGTTAATATTTTAAAAATAAATATAAAATAATTCGTTTTTAACATTAAACGATGAATTCTATTAATTATTATTTCAATCAAATTATATATAGGTTCGTGTTAGAACAAAACTACGTTTTATATTAAACTATCGAGTCAATATAGATTAACGAGATTGCATTTCATATTAAACACAAATTATAATAATGGAATCTGTAGAGACGGGACAAAGAAATTATGCTATAGAGGACATCGCTGTTGGAGATTTTTAGCATTTAAGTGATTGGGCAGTTATTATCGAGTTATTATGGTTTGTTGAAATCAACATTGTTCGATTGGGATCAGGTTTATAATTGGTGAATGGATGACTGGTTATGGGTTAAAAAACGTTCCCTCCACTCATATAACAGCAGTTTATTACCATAGACATTGGTATGGTTATTGTAATCAATGCACAATCAATAAAAATTGTTGTGTATTGTGTTGTACTTTAGAGTGAGTATTACAGCGTTATAATAAGGCGTAACACCCAGATGAGTTGTTTGTTATGATATTTTATTGATTTTGTAATAGTAGTGGTACTAAATATTAATAAATAATAATTAACTATTATTTTGTTAGTAATATACGGTAGTTTTGAGTATAACAATGGAATAGATCAGCTTTTACGGTAATGTAGGTATATTATAAACAATGGACCTCAAATTAAGTATTTATATGAAAATCGCACGGATATATAGTAGAATCTATATTATTGTATAGTATAATGGGCTATAGACAATAAAATCACACTTGACATTATTAATTGGATCATTTCAATTGTGCATGCAATAACAATAATAATAAAATTATTATAGGCACATGTTTACCATTTGGTTTCAGTTCAACGGTATAAACCTACTTGGGTTAATGTTATATGTATTTGGGAAATATACCTAGACATGAAACAGCTCTTTATGTAGTTTTAATAATATTATTTTAATATAGAGTCCGTTGAAATAATGACATCTCACACGATAACGTTGATTTTTTGATTTCTATATAAAAATTGCATGATACAAGTCAATACGTATAAATTTATATAAGTTTGTATTTGAAGTTAAAAGTAGTATGTCAACAATAAAGTATATTTAGAATGTACGTGTATACAAATATTAAGATCGCTCGGTTAGATTATTAATTCACTTAAACGGATGACAATGTAATATTCAATTTTAAAACATAAAGAATTTTATGAGTATGATTATCAAAAAATTCAATGGTATTTAATTAAAATAAATAATTTAATTTTTGTTTTGTAAGCTTATCATTGTATTGATACGAGAAGTTAAATCAAAATTAGTTTTTTTTGTGAAAATAATATATAAAAAGATAATGGTTTTCAAACTAGCTCTATTCTGAAAAATTAAAATTCAGTTAACCTATATCATTAATAAAAACTAATTTACACATTTTAAATAATTTATTTTCCTCCTTTCTGATACACCGAAACCACATCAATTTTATTAACAATAGCTAACGGAATCCAAACTTTTAATTTTATATTTTGAGTATGATAACCAAACCATAGATTTTAATCTAATTTTGGTCTATTTAAGAATATTAATTTACGTTTTTAAAACGATATAATAAGTGAAGTATTTTCAGTTCCTAACCATTGAAATTTATATCATAGAAGATGAAGTACCTATATTTAATGAATATAATATGCTTATCGTGTCAGTTAATATATCGATTCAAGGGCTACAGATAAATTGATCAGAAATAGTTTGACGTGAATTGATAACTAACTTGTGGATATGATCTATAATACTTAATTAATGATCCATTAATGTCTAATTGTGTTCTATTTGTTGTTATGCAAAGTCGATACGCGCTTGAAATATTATATAATATGCATTTTGGTCATGTATAACACAATTTTCGATCGTGTAAGTGCAATATTTTTTTAGCCCTTTCATATTTTATTAAATTTTATAATACAATTAGTAAATAAAAAAATAATTGTATTAAGATACACAAAATAAATTATTGGAATATGAAATATTACATAGGTACTATGTATTATGTAATCGCCATCATTGATGGGCATTGAGAATAAAACATTTTAAATTATTATGATTATATTGTATGTACGTATAATATTGAAATAACCTACAGGTTAGTTAAGGCCAAACAACATTTGGGTAGTACATAAAGGTGCTTATACAATTTTGGCCCCCATAGAATATTAAAGGGAAAGTACTTCTTATTTATGCTTAATTTATTTTTACAAAATTAAAAAAAAAAGTTAATAAGCACCCCCTTTAATGTCTTTCACTGGTATGGGATAACTCAGTCTAGGTAGTCAAGACATAAACCTGGCTCTAATCATTTGCAGTTGCGTCAAAATAAAAAAATAAAAATTATTATAGTAACTCGATTTTTTTTTCTTAAAATGGTTTTTTTAAATCATACTATACAGTTTTCATACAAATAATCTGGTAAACATAGATTTTTTCTTTGTATTTATAAAGTACAAACCGTTGAACTTTTTAAACAATTAAACTAAAAGATGTCTGTATAATCTATAGAATCTCAACCAATGTTTTATGATTAAATTATTTAAATTGTATGTATAAGTGTATAATATAACGATAATTTTTTGAGTTATTATTTTTTCAATATTTACATAAATATTAAATATATATATATATTATTTATTATTTTAGTAAACAAACTTATAAATTATAAGTATATTTTATATCTAAAGATTCATTCTAAAAGTGAAATTAATGTAAATTTGGAAAAACTTTAATATTGCTGTATTAAGTGAGATTCAGTCTAATTCAATTATATTTTACTTTGTGTCTTTAGTAAATGAAAAAAATGTAACTTATTAAATTATAAATGTATATCGTATCATATTGTAAATTACTGAAGTTTTTTTTATCATAAATTCTTGATATTTATGAAGTTAGTATTAAGGGAATCCATTACCTAATTTAATTAATTAAAGTTATTAATTATTAATAATCTCTAAAAATAATATAGCTGTTTATATTATTATGTAGGTACCTATCTAACGACAACCAACTATATTTAATGTGAGTAAATCGTAGACATTATTTAGTTATTAATGAGCACACGATATTATTTAAATTTTAATGAATATTCAAAACAATAGTCTCAATTTTTAGTTACATAATAAACACTTAGCGTAATTTAGACTGTTGAAAAATTGTACAATAAAGACTCGCCAATCGTATGATCCTTATGCGCATCATAACTCATAACAATCTGCTTTATAACTTATAATATAACGGTTAAATATTTTTACGACGATCTAACTTTTGAAATTATTAATGGTTAGTTCTAATCTAATGCTATTATTGCTTAAAATATTTTGCTATACACATGCGTACGGTTAATAGGTATTACTGACACCACGAAATAAATGACAGAGTAAATTTTGGTGTATTAATTGAGATTATAATTTGAACTTCTCAAACTATCATAGCCGTTCAAAAGAAAAAATAATTAAGAGTTAAATTACTATAGGACTAATTGTATAGACTATGATTATTATAAGTTATATTACCACATGATTCAACCGCTATTCTATAGAAATGTAAAATATGAATGTGATAATAATATGTATAGATTAGAATAAAATATGTAAATTGGTTGATATTGTTCATTATACAATTTTATAAACATTTTATTTAATCAGTCAAAATATCAATTTAACGTCATTCAAAATTATCCAAACATTGTAAGTTTTTTAAATATTTAAAAATTAGAAGATATTTTAATGTAACGTAAGTGTGTATATACATCATACACCCACTAGTAATATGACCAAGAGACCAAGATAAATGTTGTTATTTTATATTACACTGCACAGAGCTATCTACATATTATTTATATTATGAATGTCGTAGAGACTGAGATAACAATAACTCATTGCGAAATAATAATAAACAGTACTCATTTTATTGTTTGATTTAATGTTTTAAGTGTTAAGCGTAAATCATTGAATGATACGAATCTCCATAACGACTAACGATGTAATCATTTAGGAAACAACGATGGAGTTACGAGAAAAAAAATACAAAAAAAACACTTGTATGATTTATTTAGTAGTTTTTTAAAAAAAAATACTAAAATAAAAGTGCATCACATTTTGTATGTTTCAAACTTTAAATTAATTAACTACCTGTGTGTAGAGTGGCTTGTATTATGTGAGTATTCATATGCAGAGAGTCCTACGAGAATGAACTGTGATGGGGTAATGGAGTTTGTATTGAAAGTGTTGTTTATTTAGGAATATAATTATTTTGAACACAAAATATAAATAGATGGTATAGATGCTAAATATTTATTCATGCATTTATGGTTAAAACCTAAAAATAGATTGGTCGTATAAAAGTTTTTAACGAATATTATGGTTGTTCAAAACTAATCTAAATGTCTTTCATAGATTTCTTTTTGTTACTTTGGATACTTTTTTATATATTATAAAAAAAAAAAATAACAGGTAACTTTATCAAAGTGTTTTTTGTACGTTTTAGTACTTTTACCCTATTTTAATGACACATGTATTTATAACTTTCTTCAATAAAAAATATATTTAAAAAGTAATAGGTTGGTGCATATCCTATACTGTCTTAAATATTTAAGAAAGTCACAAAAGTGTCAACAACTCTATATTATAGTTGTTAAATGCAGTTAATACTTAATAAATAACATAAGTGTGAATTTATAAACTGTTAAGTTAATTTTGTTTGTTTTTGATTTTGAAATATTATATAATTGTATTCGTAGTATTTAAAGTCGTTATGTCGAATATATTATATAAAAAAAAAATAATAATAATTTTATATAAATGTCTACGATTCGGGACTTCTTACAAAACAGTGTAGGTATTATTGTATTAACATAAAAACATTAACTGTATGACAGTTTTTTTTTTGTTTGAAAGGCTTTAAATATTTATATCGTTAGAGAAATTTGTAGATGAATAATAGTTATAATTTACCTCATCCATAAATGCTTGAATAAATAGAAATTATAAAATAAACGGTATACGAGTATATTCAACGAGGTAAAGTAAATATTTTGAATTTTACCACTATTCTACCACGATTAAATGTCGTATATCATTCAGATTTTTATCAATATATAATATATATTTGAAAAAACAAGAAAATATTCCCTAGATTCTAAGAAATTTTTAATGTATTAGTTATTGTTAAAAATGCAATGGTATATTGATATACATTTTTGTAAAAATAAAGTATATACAGAGACATAATTTTAAGGCTCTGCACAGAATGAAAAAAAAAAAAATACTAATATTCAACCATAATCAAAGCCGCTTACAAAATAAGTACCCTCAGATTTAAAATAATAAAACATTAAGACATTTTAATATTTTATTATTTTTATTTTATACAAATTAAAAATAATTAAGTAATGTTCATGATGGAAAATATTATTTATGTATTTTTTTTCAAATAAAAATGATAAAGACAAAAGATATTTTAAGATAGTTCATGTAGTAGTACTTATAATGTTCAAAGAGTATATTATTACCTATCTAGTTAAGAAAAATTTAAATAATATTAATAAAAATGTTTTAATTTTAATCATTTTAAATATTTTAATTATCGAAACATTATTTTTGTGTTATACATGTGTTTATCAATTATTACAATAAAAAATATGTCAATTATAAAAAGCATATTATTCTATGGGTTACTAACTCACAGCACCCTTTTGCACACTTTTAAAATGACACAACTGAATATAATCACCTACGCAGCACGATAAGAATATAATATTTGTTAACAACAAAAGTGATTATCTAATTATAAGTCGTTTTACAGAAATGGTGTGTGATGATGACATTATCAATTAAATATATCGATTGGAGTTAGTGAATCAGTGGCGCTATACGAAGCGTATTATCCCGAAGCGGTCGCTCACGGTTTTTGTCACATTAACGTATAATACTATAAAACCGTCCCACGGTTCACTACCATAATATGATGTAGTGATATGGTTCGTTAAATTGCGTACACAACAATGTTACGTTAATATTATGACAGTATGTATAGGTAAACATAACCAAGGTTATGGTAGGCCAACTATTTAAGTACGAGTTGACTTTCGAAATTCAACGCATCGTAAGTTTTCACGACACCGTACAGATTGTTAAACGCAACTCAACACACTTTCAACAAACCGTATAACAATACAATGGACGTTGAATCGTCTTAGCGAGAGCGTATGATAGGTTATCATACGCTATAATAGATTATCAATCACTATACTTTTATTTCATCTGCAGAATAAGCGTATTGATTTAAAATTTTAAAATGTTTTAACGAGCTTACCGCTCTCGTACAATCAATTATAGATATGCGATTACGCGTGTCCATTCAGAAGCCATAAAACGGCATTTTAAAACGTCCGTTCACTCCGTTCTATGACCACGGAAATAACTCACAATTGTTCGAAAAATCACGAATTCGAGCTCACGCATGTATACTCCAATAAATGTTCCGAGAAAACTTTTTGAACACGAACGGCACACCGATCGTCGACTGTGTGTGTTACAATACACGAATCATCTATACACGATATTATCATCAAGCATAATATCTGCAGTTGGACACTCGAACGGTTGTATTATAGTAGTTGTTAATTTATTATTATTATTGTATACATAATGGTACGTGCATAGTGCGCGATGACCGCATACGCTTTGATTAATAACATCGTAATCAGTATTGATATTGCAGTAAAACCACCGTATGTTTACCGACGCGTTTAAGTTTCGCACTGGTTGCAAAGTGCAAACAACACAAATGGGAGGGTACCTACGAGTAATGACAAGTCAACGACCAGATTTATTTTTCCCCGCAAATGTATATTTCTGTCGACGCGGATCCGTTTCATGTTATTCATTACACCGCCAGCCCGGCAAATAAATATAGTTCTAGTATCGTCTGCGACACCGAAATAGATACGCTATTTGAACTTACGTAGTGCGAAACTCTAAAAAAAAAAAAAAAATCATTATTTAGGAAATATTTCGTCTTTTATATATTTTTAGAGAATGTCTTCTCTATCGTCAATGTCATCTAATATGATATATTTTAACGTATCGACCGCGTTACACAATCAAATTTGAGAAAACTAACTATTGACAACTGTGAGTAATATTATATACTATATTGTTGTTAAAATATTGTATTACTATAAATCATATACAAAATATTATGGTAAGAAAACGTATTAAAGGTTTCACAGGATTTGTGTTATTGGTACATAAACGTCTTTGGCATGCATACATAATATTATTTTCTGTGAGTATACGTGATAACTGCAGGCACGTATACAGGGGGGGGGGTTGGGGTTCATCCCCCACCCCCCTAAAATCAATAGTTGTGTAGTTTATTTATATCATCATTCATCGATAAATATTGATTATTGTAAATTCTTTTATAAGCCTCCCCCCCCGAATTTTTTTTCGTATACGTGCTTGGGTAACTGGTATGACGACTATATCAATCAGTAGCTATTATTTAGTAATTTGTATCGCTTTTAAACTATATAAGTGCGCACAGACTTTGATCAGTGATCACAAGGTATGCAGCTGATAAAATATGTTTCTAAAAAATATAAACATCTCTAAAAAAATAATCATAAAAATATTTATGATTACCATATTATTATTATCATTATTGCTTTTTATTATAAAACATTAGGTTTTTGAACATTTTTGTTGTGTTGAAAAATAAAAAAAAATACTTTCACAAAGACGCGTTTATTAAAAATGATAAAATATTTTCATGATTCTTGTTACATGATTTGGATATGAATATTGATCGTATATACGATACGTATTTAATATTTTTATTCTTCTAAAAAGAGTTGTCTCGGGATTTTGGTGGTCGTATGTCTGCCTTCAGACAGAAATATTCACAGTATGCGTTCAGGTATTGGAATAAGCGAAGATTACGATGTAATCACTTGTGCTTTATTGATATTTCGTAACTAGGTGGCTGAAAATGTGCAATTTTTACAATATTATAATACAACTATTCTCAGCTAGACATATTCACGCGGTGCTTATAGCTTGTGTGTCATCTTATTGTTTATGAAGTTTTCTTTTGATTTTAATTATATTCACTTATTCGTGCCCGCAATATGAGACATTGGTTCGTACAACATTGTAATAATCATTTTACAATCGGTATTAATGAACGTTGAACGTATTCAAATAATTATCATTCATATCGGGAACTACTACTTCGTATTATACTATTCAAATGTTCAAATATAGATATTGCGCAAACTATATGTACACTGTGAAGCTCACTTTTTATTCGATTGTCAGCTTTTCTTTTTAATCAGTGTCGGTAGAATAATACTACTAAAACATTGATGCGTGTAAACAGACCCTTATGAATCAGACAAATGAACAAACACGGAGTATCGTCATTTTACAATGTTGATCTACCTTTTCGTCGTAAAGTTGTCTCGTTTACGTTTTTCATTTAGTACGTAACGACCCCATAAAATGCAAACTAATTACATTTTTACGACGTGCGCGTTTATTTTTTTTTTTTTAAAGTTAATTTATAGTAAGTTTGAAACTTCATGATGTATATTTAACAAGCTATTTCATAAAACCGTAAATAAGCGATATAAACAATCGTAAATGTAAAAAAAATACAACACAACAGACTTTGCAAATATAAAGATAGTTTATTAACAAACATGTTTAGCTATAATAATAATATACACCGTTATGACTATATTTTGTATATTTATAAAATGTATACATATAATTTATGGTGCATAGAAGTTGTTTGTGTGTAGTTATATTTCATTGCAACAGTAATCATTTACGAAATAATTGTAAACCTACCACGTCGAATAAATTGTGGTTTTAAAATTAGATTCAATTATTTTGGAAACAACCATAAAATTGTTTTCTGTTTTATTGTTATTCGATAGAGGGGTACCTATTCTATTCTGTAATATTATCTTTTATTATTATTATTGTTATTATTATTTTTTTTTTGTATCGTTCTGAATTTATTTATTCCAGAATAATAGTATAATGTTATAAAGAAAACAGTAGCGAGTTGCATTACGTCTATTCGATGCATCCGACTGGTGTACTTTTTTTTTCTCTCCGACGGCCTTTCAGTATAATAGTTTTATGTTTATATATTTTTTTTACTATACAAGTGAATACATTTTTAACGATGTTGGCGTCGGCGTCGGCAGTATCGCCGATGAATGGGGGGGGGGCATGGGTTAGTTGGGGGGGGGGTGATAGGACGAAAGAAGTCAATAAAATTCGCAGCGCGTGTGTGTATATATATATTATGTTTACGGAACTGAACTTGAGTTTAGAATTACAAATAAAATCCGGTCGTCGGATGACAGACCTCGGTGACCACAAGACGAATTTACTGCTCTTCGGGGATCAAAAGTGCAACATCAGTGCTTCCCCATCCATCCTCTCCGTCATTGACTCTTCTCGTCTCATCCACCTCTCACCACGTATCGCCTTTCTCGTATAGACGGACGTACGCTGAAATAATAATACACATTATTTACTGGGTGTATTAATGATCCGGAACGTGTCGAACGGTACCGCGTGATATGTGAGCTGGGTATCAATAAAGCTACGCTTATTATTATTATTATTTTTTATTGAATATGAAGTTAAATTCACTAAAAATTATTAAAAAAAAGTTTAAAAATAAACTTGCTTTCAATGTAATTATGCCTTTAAAAGATAGCCAGAGATAATTCATATTTACAAAGATTAAAGTTTTGTACGGATAAAAAATATGAATATCTAAAAACTATTAAAAGAAACATTATGAAAACAGTCAACCTTGAAATAATATTTTGATTTTTGCTTAATTTAAACTAAAAACTCATACAATGTATAAATATATTTGTACTAAATATTAATAAAGTTACATGTGAAAATACTAAAAATACAAGATTTAAGTATTAGATAGTTAGGTGAATAAAAAAAAAAAAAAAAATAAATAAAAAAATGACTTGGGGATTTTCTACTTAGAGTAAAATGTATGAATCATAATATATATATGGTTTTCGTCATTATTTTGAAATATTAGCTTAGGTTAAAATGTTAGATACCTAAAATCTTAAATTAAACCAACCGCTGTTTATTATGAAGTATTGCTATATTAATAGTAAAGTAATAATGGGTTAAGTATCATTATACATTTGTATAATATTTATACATAATGATATTTAGCGTTACCTAAAATCAGTTAGAGTCAGAAAATCAAATTATATTTACTTAGCTCAAAAACATTTATCAAACATATTATGTTAATTAAAAAAAAAAAAAATACGTTTTGTGATGAAATCTAAGCCCTAATTATATATACATAAATGTGGTAATATTATACTCATCCTTGAGATAGTATCGTGTGGTTGTACGCACAACGTACGTGATAAATTAAAACGGTCATAAACAAGTAGAACGATTCCACAGTCGTACGCATTATATATCAATCGCGGTAATGTTTAGTGGTGACGGCGATGGCGTGTAGTATAATATGATAGTTTTCATCTTCGTGGAACACTCCTCAAGTAATAAACAAAATATCAATAATTTAAAAATATGGTCTTTATGTATATTTAAATATTCCGAAATTCAAATTTTGAATAACATAGTTTTTGGGGGAAAATAAACAGAAATGAGCATGTCTGTGAATCGCTTTGTAATAAATACCAATACAGTGGGTAAAAAAGTCACGTTACAATCTAATATTATCTCCATGTCTAAATAAACTGTCAAGAAACTTTGATTTAAGTATATTGGGTATACCATGATGTGGTGAAAATCCTCGAGTTGATCCTCTACGATAAGTTTGGGACACGGTGTACGCAATAATATTTGCTGTTATAACCCGATGATACCTACCTAGTAGTTGGCTTTATTTTAACGGCTACTGCAGCAATAACAGCCTCAGACCGTCGTCGGACATGGCAAATGTTATTGTGCACTTTTATTATAACTTTATACCGTCTGTAGTGAAGTAGATCGGCTTAATGGCATTTTAATAATTCAATATATTAAAAGCAGAAGAAAAACGTTCGACTGTTGTCTTCGGGACTGTGTTTTCAATAGAATAAGAAGAATGTTCCTTCGCGAAAGAAAAGTACATTGCTGAAAATTCAATAGGTACTTTACTTGATCGAGTTAAATTATTGTCTTCGCGAGGATACTCGACACGATTAAAGGGCTTAAGTGAATGCAATTTCTTTCAAATACATTAAGCTTGTATTTTACATGATAAAACGCAATTTTGCATATACATTCTGCATAGCCAGCTGTGTATTTAAATGTATATTCTGTTTTATTATTTTTTTTTTTTGCGAATAAAACTCCGTAGTGGGCTTTATGAAGTATCGGAAGTTATCATGTTACTATAATTCACGTACATTGCTCATAAATGTATATTAAATTCACTAACATGTTTGTTATTTATAAACGTTCGAATATCCTGTTTTCGAAAATTAAATATACTTTTAGCACACCACCATTTCTCTTAAATATTTTGGTTTTGTTGTTCAACGTAAGATTCATCTCGAAGAAAATTAGCATTACATAAACCATATTATTTATATACTTAAACGACGAACCGTGTAATGGTAGCTACTACGTAAACAGACGTTATCGTTTCGGTCGCGAATTCGTGTTATTCAACCAGATATTCAGGATATTAAATTGTTTTTTTTACAAAGCTTCGATTTGAATAATATTTATAATAAAAAATGGAAATGATTTAATTCGAATCACTTATATACGTCATATTGGTGAAACAATATTTCACGTTTAAATTCAACGCTAGTTTCCCCGCAGGTCATCAAGTCATCAGGTCTGTTAGTTTAAATATATTTCAATAAATTATATTATATATAATTTTAAACAACGATAATTAGAATTTTTTCTTAGTTTAAAAAAATATGTTTAAATTACAAAATATGTATTTTGAAACATTTTTAAGAAATCCATGTCAATTAAGTTAATCCAGTTTTCAGCAACACGACATGTACCTATATTAACAATAGGTTATTGTTTTAAATCATTTATATCTAAACCAACTCCTAAAACTGCATAATATTATTATATAAACTTAAATTTAAGATGCTTTAAAATAGTTCAATTATTTTTTTTCAATAATATTTTAATTTAATATATTTTTTTTTTTTCTAGAAGCATATCCGGACAATACCAAGAAGCTATATCAGGTATGTACCTAGATTGTTTTCTTCTATGTATACTTAAAAGTAACAACACAAAAACCTCAATAATAATACAGATTGAAAAATGACATAAAATAATTTGTATAATATATTATTACTAGTATCGTTCATTAACATGAATTCAAATCGATTAAATGATTTTAATTGTAAAATCAACACGCTCTAAAAAATTTAATTTCTTATGGTACAAACGAATTGCATGTATCGATATTTGTGCTTTTCCTCCTCTTATTCTTATGAACGTTTTTTATGTGAAAAAAAGAAGCGATTAGTATTTCAGATTTGTGTCCATAAATTATGTAATGAACACAGTATGAATATTGCTTTTTTATGGATATTTGAATACAAACAATAATTTACTTTTACTAAAAAAAATGCTTATGTTGCTGTTTTTTTTATTGTTATTATTATTATTTTGATTACTTCATTTCATTCGTAAAGAAATTCGAGACGAATTTTCGATGATCTCGTTTAAGCCCATTGACTCATTACACTCGAAATTAATATAATCGGAATTATACACATCCTGCGAATTCTTCTTCATTTTTTTTTTTTTTTGAGTTTTGTGGGTCTGTGGGCGTTTATACGTTGATCAATGTTCAAACGAATTCCACTTCTGAAGTTGTAGGATGGCTTAGGTGATTGGAACTTATAAATATAAACACTGGTAAAATGTTCAAACGAATTTATTGCTGAATAAAAAAAAACAATAAACAATATATAAAACAATATTATGTGAATAATAATTAATAAAACTGCCAAAGTACATGGCGCACACTATTGCTCACATGTATTATGGACAGTGGTTTACTGAAGACTGACTATATAGTATATAAAATAATAAAATAATAATATGAGGGAAATCCTAATGATATCGTTAGTGGTTTACATCTTATCTTATCTAAATTTACTACAATATTATTATAATTAAATAGACAGCGTTGGTGGTGAGTACTGTATTTCTATTTTCATTTTGTCAACTTTAACGTCATCATACGAGCAACATTTTTTTCACACTCAATTTACTCTAGAATATATTTTCAATTTTAAAAAAAAATTTCCACATCTATGTATATTAGCAGATATTTATTGGTACGACAAAAAAAAAAAAAAAAAAAACGTTTGATAAATACGAGTAATATGATATACAAAACGTATATAAACATATTTTACAAATTATATATTTGTCATTTGAAGTAATCTATTCAGTTGATTTACCAATTATATCTGAATAAATTGGTCCAATTAGTGATGTTGACAGAAAATTGCATTTATTGATAGTTTATGTACACACATATTTTGTCAATTTATAATTAACTAAATAATATAATTTATTTAAAAAAAAAATGAATTAATATAAATATATACCTATATATTGAGTATATACTATTGAAATTAAGTTTATTACAATTATTAAATAATCTTATATTAAAATTATTTGAAGACTTATTAAATATGTTTATCCATTTAAATAAAAAACATTTTAAACTTTTATAATATCAATGAACTAATCATAGGTTGTATTTCAAATGAAAAATTAAATTCTATTTCTATATAATATACTCCTTAATATCTATTTTGGACATTTTTTGAAATTCACGGAAAATGTATCACTATATATTTCAATCATATGTAAATATGATTATTGTGTAATAAAATAAGAATAATAAAACTGTGTTGGCCGACTACCTATTTAATTTGTTAGAATTTATATTAAAATTGAATACATTGTTTTATGAGTTATGTTATTATATTACCAATTAAGTGATATAAAATAGCATTGGAGGTTAGTTAAAAAAACTGATGTACTTATGGTAAAAAAATTTATTTCAATTAAAACTGTCAATCAATTAATTAAAATTTAGAGCACCGTAGTTAATAAATTACTGAAACAGATTTGACAAGTTTACCATTAACATTAAAAAAAAAAAAAAAAAAACTATCAGAATCTATTAAAAAATAATAAATATAATTGTGACTATTTCAAAAGAAGTTTATTTCGTTATTTGTTGGTATTACAATTTGTATAAAAATTTCAAATTATGATAAAAAAAAAAAAAATTATTAAAAATAAAGAAACAAAAATTCAATTCAATATTATTTATTAATCATTTGATAGTTAAAAAAACCTCTCGTAAGCTGACATATATTATATATATTATATGAGTTCATTTGAGTATATTATTATTTAAATTTAGACCGAGGGGGTATGTTGTTTATTTATTTTTTTAGGGCTATGCTCTAACGACGCGTGCAGAACGTAATGGTAGATTGCCTACTTACCAAGAATATAGTCTATTATGACTTTATTTAATTTAAAAATGTCAAAAAAATACGGTTGTAGTTTACTCCAAAGAAAATCAAAAGAAAAAATATATAACTAAAACTGATGAGAAAAAGTCGTGGCAATATCGAAAAATTTGTTTTTAAAGTAATCTCGGCTGCACCGTCACTATCAACGTCAAAGCTTTTTACATCAAATAAATGTATACACCTGATAGGTATTATATGCATTTCGTTGAATGATAAACAATAACGAACAGGAACAAGACTAGATTTTTATTTTTTCTTGGTCCCCGGAGCACGCAATACTAAGTCAGATTCATTTAGTTGTTTCCTTTCGTTGACGAAATCTGGAAATTAATTGTTTACAGTGAACAGTTCACGTAAATAGAAAAAATAATAAACATTACAATTTATAGATAATTTGTTACTTTTTATAGATTGGGTCATGTTTTTGAGTGTTGCACTTAAGCATAGTTAATAGTATGGTTAATATATGTATATATGTTCTTTTATTTCAGTTAGGTATCATCGATTTTAAATTTATCTTAAAATAGTTATGAAATTCCTGGTAAATCCGCCACTATAAATTGTTTCCAGCTTTACTTTTTTTTCAAGATTTAGAAACCAAATGTATAATATAATGATAATTTAAATATTAATATTTTCCATAAAAACATGTCTTATCCTAAAATACAAAATTAATTATTTCATTTTTATTATATATCGTATATATCTAGTATATTTAATTATATATAATAAGTGAAAATAATGTAAACCTATATTTTATCATCAATAGTTATTTAGCAATAATGATGTAAATTATTTTTATTGAACAATGATTTCATAACAGAAAGCTAAAAATAAAAAATTAATTCCAAACGCCGAATGTTAACTTTAAAATATAAACTAAAAAAAAAGATTTGGTTTTTTAAAAACTAAAACAGTTGTATTAATAAAGTTTTGATTTCATATTGTTCTAAAAGATTCAAATTTTTCGATATAATTCTAGTTTCACAATCTCGACTTCTATTTAAAAATATACAACGTTTTGATAAAATAGATGTTATATATTTTTCGATCAACAATTATTTTGAATGATAATTATTAATTGCACGTCCACAAATTTCAAGATTACTCATCATTATTAAGTAATACAATTAATTTATACATTTAAAATTATCAAGGCATTATGTTAACATAATTATACTATTCGAAGAAAGTTTCCATTAGATATATTTAAAATAATAATTTTGTATAACAAATTGAGGAAATTATAATTAAATTTTTGAAATCACCGGACTTAAAACTAGTTACAATAATTAATTGTAGTCCAATTTATTATTGTAATAATATATTACTTATACAATCATAAAAATATTTAAAATTAAAATTACAAACGATAATAATTACTTTTTATACATTTCTAAACATGGACATTGCTTTGATTTAAGTTTCTGTTATAATTTCCAAATGTCAACATTATTAACATTATTATTATTCAATTATTTTATTCAATAGTTGTAAGTCTTGAGGTATGTCATGCATTACTTTGACGATAGACAACAAAAGTTTTTGTATCACTCAATACAGATAACATTTTTTTTTTTTTCATATTTCATAAGAATGCTACATCATTGCTCTAATTCAGCGTTTCCCAAACTTTTTCTCTGCCGGACCCCTTAGAGAAAATAAAAAAGATCGCGGACCCCTAAATAAAAATTTAAATTAAAGCAATAATAAATAATAATAC
>VUJU01000830.1:0-79616 GCA_009835225.1 Aphis craccivora
TGACATTAACATTTGGTGAAAATTTCAAGTATTTTCAGTGATTAGTTTTTGAATTACAACCATAAACAAAATTCGATTTGGTCGAAAACTGGTTTTGCGTAAAAATTTCCGTTTTTCCGTCATTTTTTTTTTGTTTTTCTCAATTTTTTTGAAAACTGTTGGAAAATGTTAACTTTTTACCTCTATAATGCACCAAGGATATTCACTTTTACATCGGAAACCACCCCCATAGTTTGAAATTGGAGCATTATTTCGACTAGTTATGCTGTACACAGACACAAAAACAAAAAAAAAAAAAAAAAAAACACACATCATTGTAAAATCAATACATTCTTCACTTCGTTCAGAATCTAAAATATATCGTTGAATAATCTATTTTTTATGTGATTATTTTGAAGTATATTATACTAGCACATGTCTTACTCAACAATCACATCGGAAAAACATTTGATGTTCTTTAGAATATCGATTATGTTCAGATTAGTTACGTCGCTAATAAAATGATATAGTCGTGATATCGAAAATACTACCTATTATAATACTTGTGAGTTACGGTAATTTTACGAAAAGTAATAGTTATATATTTACTGAACATCAAAATGCGGTAATTATCAGTTTAACCGACAAAACCAGTGAGCAGAATTTCTTCATAGAGAGAGTTATGGAAATAAACATTGTATACATACTAGTTTTAAGTATTACAAGTGATAACTTAACTATTTATTAACTATAATTTTTTTGATCAGAAGAAAAACTCTTAATGATCTAGATAAAAAAAAACATTGTTGAAGGGCGTGATGTACATTATTTTCATAAAAAAAAATATTTGAAGACCTTGATTTTAACTAGAATACGACTGAAAAAAACGTATTTTTGGCCGCTCATCCCTTCAAGTTTGATTTTGTAGGGTAAAGAGTGTAAAGTAAATTTGCAAATAGTTTAAAAACTAGCCTTAAATGTTCTCACTTGAATATCGTGTTTAATATTACCCATTAAAAAAGTTAATTTTTATTGTCAATACAGGGAAACCTAATGGCCATTTCCTTGTATTTTTCGTTTTACTTCATTTTACAGGAAAAAAATATTCGTGCAAATTTCAAAACCATACTAGGAAATTCAGGTACGGAAAGCTTTTTTTAATTTTTACAAGGAAATATAATTTATACAATTTTGATATTTGGGGAATTACTTTTGTAAGAATATCAAAACTATGGTCTTGTCTATGTTACATGAACAATGTTCCTATAATCACGAAAAAAGTTATTTTTTTAGTAAGCGCTGGGTATTTTTATGTATTTTAAATTTAATTTTATTTTATGGAAGGAGAATTGTCGTGAAAATTTAGAAAGAGTATAATGCAAATATTTTAAAACTGGCTTTGCAAAGATACGATATATTATATTATATATTTTGTTTTTAATTTTATCATTTTAACTCAAAATCATGAATTAGGTACTTACCTAAATAAATTAATAAAATATATGTTTTAATTTTTTTAATGCCGGAAACGAATCCACTGTTTCCATAACTCTCTGGAAATCAACGTTCCCGGGAATTTTAGGGAGTGCTAACTCGTGTTATAATAAAAAAAACATCAATTTTGAGTAATAAAAAAAAACACACACAATCTTTAATCGAAGTATACTGAGTATGAATTTCCCATGGGACATTATCCTTTTTCACTCTGTATATTATAATATCGTGATAAAAGTTCACGGTCATGGAAAACAGTAGATAATCATTCGTTGATTACTGTATAGATACCTAGTAAAAAATTCGTAAGGAGTTTAAAGGTTGATATAAATAGATCTGAATAAGTTTGTTAATAATATTGAAGGAAGAAAGTTTATTGTTTATAAACAGTCGTAAGTATCAACTATTATCTTAAAGAACTAGACTATAAACAACGTATTCTGTCGATAACTAGTTATATGTGTCACAGTACATTTAACAAAGTGAATTTATAGTTTTGTCTTTTAAGAGATCGTTCAACAAACTAAAATATAAACTCTGATAGAAAAAATGTTAATAATTTTCTATTACCTTAGGGAAATGGTATGCAAACGATGCATTTATTTTAAACGTTTGATGATGTTGCCACTATATTTAATTTTAACATTGTTTTCTATAAGCTTACACAAACGGGCTTGTGAGTAGTAAATTCGGACAGGAAAAGCCGTTTCATTATAGTAATAACTTGTATAATAATTATATATTAAATATATTTTTAATTTTCTATTAATTATGTTGAGTAAACGATTATTTATTTAATAATAATATTATCTTTAACAACGGAATTTATTTAAAATAGTGTAAATAATAATTACATATGAATATAATAATATATAAACATAATACTATTTTAAAAACGTATGTGACAGCATTCAATTCAAAATATTAGTGAATGACAAGTCCATTCAAAAAGGTACAACAAAATTATGAAACATAACGTCATAAAAATATGTATTCAGGCGAAACATTATATAAAAAAAACCCGAATTTTATTGTTTATGAAAAACAGACACGTTTTTACTTTCGATGACCATTATTAATTTTTTTAATGATTTAAAATGTACATAATAATAATAGTATCTTTGTAAAAATATTTTATTTTTTAACTACAGTAAAAAATAAATATATTTTTTTTTCCAGAAAATGTTGTATGACAATAATACCCAATAAAAACGATTGATATTTAAAGTATGAATAATGAACATTTAAAATAAATAATAAAGAAAAAATATGTTAGTTAGTATTGAATATTGATACTTAATTTTGATATTTTTGGTCAATTTCCACCTAAAATATACCTAATTTCTAATTTCTAAATTTGAAAAAATAGTTAAAAAACCATAAATTCAATAAATAATTTATTATTTTACTATAAAACTAATGAAATTAAACTATGTTCATTTATGTCTTAATTCTCGTTGAAAATCTAATATCACTTTTGTTGGGGCCTATTTATAGATCTTTTACCAAAAAATATTAAAAATATTCATAAATATTACAAAGAGTCAGCTTATAATATAGGTTCATGGTTCATTTTTCTACTTTTTTCAATTGTTCATTCTTATTAGATCGAAAATCGTTTTCTAAAATTCTGTTGTTACTTTGGTACGTTAAAGTTTGCTTTTATTTCGTTTGCACGTTATTTGTGATATTTTGATGCTTGACATTGACTTCAGTAGTTATGCATGGCAATAAAAGCATGTAAAATATTAACCAATGAAATTTTTGAAATAGCACGTATAGCTTTCATGTTTCGTGCTGACAGTATAAAGGATTTTACGTAAACATTAATGAAAAATTGTTGAACAAGACAAGTATCAATGGCATGTAAAAATAAAAATAAAAAGTTATTCATATTTTTACATTGGTCATTTACTTTGTTAATCATTTCATGTCAGAAGGAACAATAATGCTATAAATTCCTTGAAAAACTGATCACACAAAATAAAAATAAATAAAAATATAGATATCAATGCAAAAATAACTATGTAAATTATACTTATCTCTAGTAAATCTATTTAATATTGTACAAAAAATATTCTGTAATCAAAATTTATTTTTATTAACGGTTTATTACCATAACTTAGAGTATATCATACGTAACTTAAATTTTAAATTAATTTTGGTTGTGACTAATAACCCCCCCTCCATTTCATACATTGTTTTGTTTACATGTTCTCTGTGTAAATCATATTATATTAGATGATAGCAATGCGTAATAGGTGTTAGTTGCAAATATGAGATTAAATATTTTATAAAACACAAATCCTATTCTATAATATAAAGTATTCATAATGCGTTTGGGTTAGCATGTATGTTTACGTTAACCATAATATAATGTACAATGTTTTGAGTGCGATATGTATGTACTTTTGTTTGAAGTAGAGCCAGAAGCCAGTAAAATTTTAGGACCAGATCGAAAATAAAATTTTTGTTCTCTGCTATAGTTTCAAGTTTTTTTCCGTGGCCGAATATAGGGTCATGCTGATATTTCTTACATTATACTTAATTCATTTTAAAATACCGTTACATTGTTTTTATAAATAGGTGACTAAAAATTAAAAATCTTGTAATTACTATTTAATATTTATCATGTTTTATTATTTAATTTAACTTGTAATAGAATTTCCTATCAAGTCGATCAAATGAATAATCTATTACTTGGTTACAAACTTTTATTGATAATACGGTGTTATTTAATTTATGCATATAAGTATAATATGTATATAAATGCAATAGTTAAACAAGTTAAAGACACAGTATATTGTATAGTATAGTACCTGGATAATTTATTGTTTTAATTCAACCTTTAAAAAAATATTTTTATAACTTTTAAATGATATTACAGTTGTACAGGAGAAAATATTTATATAGTATAGACATCATAATAAAGTAGTGATATGGTGCTGTGAAAATAAAAAAAACAATAATGAGTTTACTATAACAAATATAGTAGATAAGATAATGGATATTATATTTTCTCCAAAAAGCTAATTTTGTTTAAAACAGTGGTAAGAAAAAAAGCAGGAGATTTATAATGGATGTAAAGTCTGGCTGAAATTTTGATAGTAATATGATATCAGAAGATTTGGAAATTGAAGTGACGGGCACAGACGGATCAATAATAGGATTGGAAATAAAAGCAAGAGGTCTTATATTTTTAATATTTATGTTTACCAAACAATCATAGCGATTACTAAAACTTAAAAAGTTACTTAACTTAATAAAATATTCATACAGTCTATAATAATTTTGTGTAATAATTATTAAAACTTGTTTTCAAATAACAATTACTTTCAGTTAAACATTTAAAACCATTTTTTTTTTCATAATATTCTTTATTTATTTTCTATTTTTGTTCCATAAACTTATTATGTAATATTTTTATGATGTAATTTATTTTGTCACTGATACATTTCGATAAGCTTATAACTTTTATTATTTATATTAGATTTAATAAGACAATAATATAACGTATAAAATATCCTCGATGAATGCTGAATAGTTGTTAAACAATACACGTTCTTACATTTAATCTTCAATTCATTTTACTTGTCAATAGTGGTTTATTTAATTTTGAAAAATCAAAGACTTAAAGTGCGTCTACACTAAATGTTTAACTTTTATTGCGTTTTCTTGTGTATTGCAATTACACATCAATACATCTTTTCACCTCAATATACGTTTTCGTTCACAAAAACAATTCAAATTGTATTAATTATGATTAAAGACTAGATTTTTGTACGGAAAATACTTGAAAACTTCCAATTAGCATTTCAATAATTGTAAAATAAATTTTTTTATGTATTAAAATTATACAACAATTTTTCAGTGCAAGAATCCTTCAAATTATATCTATATTTCACAGCATAATATGTTTTTGTATATATTACCATTAATTCCATTTACCTTTATAAACTATAAAATCTAACCTAATTCACTTGATTCAGATTTATCACTTGTTTCATATAATTTGGAATTGACAATGAAAAATCACGATCAGTAGAAAATCCGGTTTTATTTATTGTTATTTAAGGGATAATAATTGAGTTATGGTGGATCTTCCACAAACGGCCGTAGCCATTTTCCTCCAAAAACGAGATACCGTTTTCCTCCACTGTCCATTTTCCTCCAAAAAGAAAAAAGGTTGGTTTCCACTTTCCTTCACATTACTTTTGACTAAAATGATTTATATTTTCCTCCAATATTTTAACCATTGTTGCATTCCGTATTATAAAGATAGAGCAGAGATTAACCTGACACAATCACGATTTCGAAAAATTCAAAATCTTTGTTTAGTTCAACAACCAAATGTGAAAAATGTGTAAATTTGAACAGATAACACGTACATTTCAGAAAATGCTACATTCCCACTACTTATTTGAGAACAATCATTATCTTCGTTATTACGAACTGCCAATACATGTGTCATTCCAATCACATTTTAAAAACAATATTTATAAAGATAAACCAAACATATTTAAGAAGTAACATGAATAAGAAGAACCTATTAAACCTAAGTATTCATACTCAAAAAAAATTGAAAGACTACCGAGCTAACAAACGTTGTAGTATTATACTTTGATTTACTTTATATTATAAAAAAATATAATATTATATACTATTTTATTTATTGGAGGAAAATAAAAAGTGAAGGAAAATGGTCAAAAAATATTTTTTATTTTTTTAAAGGAAAATAGACAGTGGAGGAAAATTTTGGAATAAAAATGAACCCAATTGAAAACAATGACGAGCCGCGTTGTTTAACCATGGTTAACATATTAACACAACTAGTGTTTAAATTAAGGATAGCTCAAGTATTTTAACATCATTCCAAACTCTTTTTTCTTGCTGCTTAAGTTATTTTCGTTAGAACAATTTGTATTATTTTTTATACATCAGAGCAAAATAATTATTATAAATCGACTGTTTGTACTTAAAAATAATTTTGTTTACCGTTAAGTAAATATTTTATTAGAACAAACTGTCTGAAATTATTTTTATTGTTCATGATATAGGGTCCTGTTTTATTACAAAATATAGTATGGTTTTAAAATTAATAACTACAAGTTGTATACTATTTTAAATTCTAATTAAAAATGTCGTATTAAAATAATATTATCAATAACAAAAGAAATAATATTAAATATTAAAACACACATTATATAACTAGAGAAAAAATCATATTATAAAATAAATGATAAATCTCTAATTAGACTTTGACTTAAAGACGTGTACCTTCCAAAAGTATAATCATTTACGGACGGTTTAATACGAGTAAGTCAGTTGTTTGTTCTTATAGTCGTTGCATCCATGATATACATATAACAACATATTACTCATGTTTCATGTCTCAATCATAATAATTACTAGCCAATAACAGGTAAAAATAGGATACATTATTTTAATACCCTCAGGAACAATGTATAATTATTGTCATTGAGTCATTAAAAATATTAGTCAAATTTACATTTTCGATAAATCAATGGAAAGCACATAAGGTATAAGGTTAAAAAATATTATGAATACAGACTCAGTAAAGAGACTATAGGATTTTACAATGACCTTTGTATTTTAATTCCAGCCTAAGACTTTGTTAATAAAACAAATCGATAAATGTCTTGCAGTACAAAAGATCAACCAATTGAAACATTGTCTAAA
Source organism: Aphis craccivora (assembly GCA_009835225.1). NCBI lineage: Eukaryota > Metazoa > Arthropoda > Insecta > Hemiptera > Aphididae > Aphis > Aphis craccivora. Next base: position 7,174 of record VUJU01000830.1, read on the forward strand.
AATCAAAAATTGTTCATTTGTTTTAACTTTTAAAAACAAGTAAGATCATATTAATAATTAAATACGTAATTATCATTGATGCGTAAAGGTATTCTATAGTATCTACTAAATATTCTTTTAAAAGTTAAATTATTGATTTTCGAAAAACCCGTGTTCATCGATTAAGCTATAACCATGCAACGTTCTAAACTGGAACAGTTTACTCGAACTACCGATGTGTATATTATTTTTGATGTTTTTTACTACTACAATGAGCAAAATTGTTTTAGTAAATACTATCACTTTGTAACAGGCAGGTGAAAATGTAAACAAACGTTGTTAGATATATAAACTATTTTATTATAAAGATGGTCTCTACACAATACGCATTTATACTGCGTTCATCCACAGGCCAATCATAGTGACTCTATAGGCGTCATTCTGCACACACATGACTCGCGTTACCAACGGATACCGGATTACTTAACGATAACATTTTTATGACAATATTAAAGTAGTTTTCATACGAAGACCTAACTTGAACATCTTCAGCAGTACTGTTATTTTGTACGCCAGTCACAACGCTAACACTTTAAGTGTAAAATTGTTATGCATTTTAAGTACAATCTTAATTAAATACAATAAAAATAAAACAAGTCGACAAGCTATATTATAAATACATTTTTGGAAAAATATTTAATACTAGTCCGTAATATATATTTTTAAAATTGAACAATAAAAAAAAAATAGTTATCTAATGAATAATTTATTTATCGTGGAAATTTTAACAACACTTATACTTTTAATATAATCCATAACTTGACGTTCTGGTGACAGGAAATTGATCGCAATGTAACATGCTGCATTCAAAAGTATAACAAAATCTCCTCATATATATTCCGTATTGAAATGAAAAAGAATAATCATATGAAATTGTTGTGCAGTGCAAGGTAAATAAAAAATGTATTGTGTTTATAAATTATGAAATTTAAATAAATGTCCTCGTATATATTGACGTATAACGCCCGAATATTTTTAAGACTACGAGTGGTTTATTTTTCAACTTTTATGTATGGGTAAAATATTATATTCTCGACAATTTTCATGACATGTTATGTTATACAGAATACTCGCCATTTAGTTTTATTTTAATGGGTTCTAATGTTTAATCAGAATAAATTACAGTATTATTTTTTCCGTTTTAAGTCTCTCTCAGATAAATAAAATACAATTAAATTATCCTGAATAATTAAATTGCAATACACATCAGAAACATTACATTAATTTAATGTAAACACCTTGTAATGGAAAAAAATAGTGACCTACCTATTTGTATAATACCTACATAACATATTTTAATTAAATATGTTGTATATCTTTTTACGAAACACTTTTTAATTTTTATATTTATACTTTAAATGTACAAGTAGATACATCCAGATTTGATAATTTAATGTAACTGAATACAACGGATGGCTAAACGTTTGATATAAAAGCCATATTTTTTTTTTTTTCTTGATAGGTAAAAATGGTAGTAATCCGAAAGTATTACGTTAAAGAAATGTAATTACATAGTATTGGCTTCTAATTGACTTTAAGCTTATTTTTAAAATTCATTAAATTAAAAGCTTCAAAGTTTTTTCAGACTGCTGATAAAGCTACATAGGGTAATTTACCATACATGTTTATCTCTTTTTTTTCTCCGCCAACGCAGATATTCAAAATCTGACTTAAAAAATTTTTAAATGTACGTAAAGAACGTATTTTTAAATTCTTGATATTTTTTTAAAAAAGTAAAGAATGATATTCGAGTGTCATTTTGTGAACATACAAATTTACGTTTTTCAAATGAGAACAGGGCTACACATTTTTTTGGTTTTTTTTTTAATTATTATTATTCTAGATATAATACGGTTAACTTAATTGTAGTACTGTTGAATTTTCGTTAACATTCTTAGATAGATATATTCTAGATCTATAATCAAGACTTCTAATATAATACAAAATACATACATATTGAAGCTATCTGCAGCACCTTCATTCCTGTAATAATGATCTAATTACTTCTATTATAGTGAGGTTGTTTGTAAAATCTTAAAGCCCTAGAAGTTTTTATGTTAAGCTATATGAGAATAAATTTTAATGTAAACAAGTTATAAGTTGGAAAAGTTAATTTGATATTTTACATTACATAAGGAAAAGTTTGACATATATATGTATTATAAATGTATTGTTTGTTTATGTAATAGGGTTAAATGTGTACTTAATATACATATGTCACATAATTATAATTTATTATACATAATATCCAATGATTAGGTTAGTTTAATATATTACATTATTTATAACGAGTTTTTTAAATGTATAATTTATTGAACAGTAAGAAAACATTAGTATTTAAAATAAAAAATGTTTTAATAATTAATACAATTTTGGTGAAGTCTTAGAATGCATTACAGTATACAGAATACAGCATTAAGGTTATATATTATTATAACTAAAGATATATTATGTTTAGTTTTAAGAATTAAATTGTAGGATATTATTAGATAAAAATAATGCGTTTCATTATAATATATATTATTGTGGTACCTATGTATACTTATTTTTGTGAAAAGTAGGTAGTTATTATATTTATATACATATATATAACTCTCAAACTTATTATAAGACAATATCGGGTAATTCACCAAGCATGCTCTACCCTTTTTTAATTTTTAATTTTTGAAAATGTTGATGTACCTAATTTAAAATTCGAACGAGTAGTTTTTTAGTTATTAAAATGTTTATAGGTACTAAGGATAATGAAAATAGTTCTTAAAAAAAGATTTTATAAAAATATTCATCAAACAATTTACAGTAGATAAAAGACTTGAGACTTCTCATTTTTGCATTGCAATAATATCATTATTTTAATACCTAAGCACCTGTATATACATGTACACAATGAAATGTTCAAAGTATTTTGATTAATTTTTATCTTTTTATACTACGATCTTATTCACAATTCACACTATATGATATGTCGTATTTGCTATAAACTAATATTAGACAGTAATATTAAACACAATTATCTATTCTAATAAATGATAATATTTCTCTGCGTATATGCAATCACCAATCAATTCTGTATCACATAAGTATATTATTATGTATCTCAAAGGTAATTTTTTAATTTTGTATTATTATGAGATTCTTCATGCAGAAATTTTTTAAGTTCATGAAAAATAAATATTTTTTTTTATTTATTGCCGTTAGTTATATAAAATAAAATCGTTATTAAATAACTATATATATGTACCTACTGCAGTTTTTAGACCTGTATTTTAAATTTAGTCAAAACCACTTGAAGTACTGTGTTAAGACATTTAAATTTAAGGTTAAACTAAAATTAAGAAGTGAATTCATGGAAATTTAATTTATTTTAAGGAACGTCGTGTAGGCTCACATATTACCATCTGTATGTAGGCTAGTATTTAAATAATCACTAATTATAAAACATATTTATGTGATTATTTTGTCAAAAATTAGTCCAACCTATCATATCACCAATAAAAATTTTAATAAGTGTCTAATAACAATATAAAAATATATTATAGTAAAATATCTTTTGAAATATAGAATGATGGAACCAACCATTTATCATTAAAATTAAATTTAGTGAATATCTAATGATGATCAATTCAATAAACAGGTACCTGGTACCTACACTCGAAACCTGTAAACAATATAATATAGAGCGACTTACATGATTTTTATTTTTATTATTATTTATTTTTGAACTATTATTAATTAAACATAAAATTGTATTAGGTACTTTAAATTTTGATTTTTTTAGCTTTTGCTTTGTTTTTTTTTTTAGATCACTGATACAATGATTGTTTCGACTTGGTATCGAATATTATAGCATTTAAATTTTACAACCGGTAAAATTATATTCTATTTATTTTTAATCTTACAAATAAATATTATAATCACGATGACGCTTTATGTGTATAAAGAAGTAATCTGAAACACAATTTAAATTAATTAACACCGTTATATAATAAAATGTAATAGATTATTCAAAAATTTGAAGAATATAATATGTATTAGATAAAAATTAATAATATGTACCTATAGACCGTATAGGCTATAAGAATAATATATTATGTTTTGGTCAAAGACTTTAATAATTATTAGTTATATTTAACAAATAATAATCAATAATAAGAAAAAAAATGTTTCTTTAAAATTCTATAAATCAAAATGAACTTTATAATATAAGCTTTATAAACATATATCTCTATTACATAATATTTTTTTTATACCTGTGGTTATAATTGGGTACAGAAATATTTTTTGTTGAGTATTATACGTTTATACGGTTCTACCTAATACTTAAGTAAAGCTATTACTAGTATAATGATTTATCTTTTTTTTAAACTATGAACACTAATCATAATTTCAGTGAACGATTTAGTACGAATTAAGTATTAACTGAAGTCATCGATTATAATAAGTTATAACTTATAATTAATGTAAGTACTTATTAGTATTTACTAATATATAGTATAAAAATATCCACTTCGAGTTAATTATTACCTGTAGTATTTTTCGTTTGGTTTTTTTTTTTTATTTTTAAAACTTATAACTATTATACAACTAACGTATTAATATTTTATTGCGGTTTTAATTGGATACAGTAAAATTGTCTCTAGGGATATAACTATGGACCACATAAAACATTTTAATTTTACAGTGAACACTTTTAAAAAGGTGTTCTAATAAAATATAAATTCTAAATTCTAATTAATTATAGCTAAACAAAAATTAAAATTCCAACAAGTATCGGGGTGTACATTGTTTTAAATTATTTTTTTTAAAGTATAAAATGAAATGATGAATTTAAATTTCGATATTAAATATTTCTCTAATAACTTGAGGGTACTAATTTATAATAGAGGAGTATGTAAATTAATTGTCTAAATACTTTAAGTCTGTAATAAATAAATTTTATTTCACAATCTCCCATTTTGAGGTTTTAATATTATAATTATTCATAATTTAATTTGATACTATTTAATATTATCAACTTTTTTTAAAATTTATAATATATATATAATATTAAAAATAGGTTTGGAAATAAAATTTAATAACAATTTAAAAACTATCTATCAAGTAACATAATTTTATAATATTAATATTAAATAATTAATATTAATCAATAGTTCAAATTTTATTATTTTCGAGAAAAAGCAGACTGAAAATTTTAATTAACTCAAATAGCATAAAAAGGTAAGTACTAAGTAGATATCTGTTTTAAATTTCAAGAGATATTATTAAAGCTACTATTATATATTTTAACAGTTCGGTCTATATAATATTATAAAAAAAAAGAACAATATCTGATTCCAATCCAAGCTTTTTAATATATTATTTATTCCTGAGATTTATTCTTGTCTCAAAAGAAATAATAATATACGTTTTCAATTACTATGTGATGAATTTTAATGCAGAACATAAAGGATGCTGTGTACGTGGTTTAATAATTAAATAACTCGGGAATATAAAAAATGAACGTAATATTTTCAATTTCGTTTTAAATAATTCATGAAATCATACCCACTAATTTTTAAGCTTTCAATTGTAAAAAAATGTTATAAAGGCAATCGGTTGGTATTTTAATATGAAAGCAAATCTATTGATATACTATTATAATAATAGATTATCATAATTCATTAGTTAAAATAAAAAAATTATGGGTTTAATATTTTTATTTCTAATAAAAATTAGCAATATATACTATATTATACTAACTACGAGTTTATATTTATGATTTACTTTTAATTCTAATATTTTATGATAAAAGTTTAAATTTATATTTTGAATCAAATAATTATACTTTAACACTCCAGCGTAGTGAACTAAATGCGATATACATATATAATAACAGGCTATGCCGTATTAATAAACATAGATTTTATTTTATAACATCCACCAAGGTCAATATTTTGTTTAGTAAAGTAATAAGTATTTACTACATTTTCAGTACCTATTTATTAATAAAACTATTGACTATCGATATTTGATATGGTTCGTAGCATAATTTATACATTAATATAGATCTGATACAGTGCTATAAGCTCGACGGGCGTTTATTAACTTTAATGTACTGGGAGTAGAAATTATGTTTACACAGTTTTTAAAATCATAACTATATATTTCTTTCGTGTTGAATATTTATATTATATATATATATATATATATATATATATATATAGATATAGATAATCCCTCGTAAAAAAATATTCGTTATAGTTTATAATATTACTTATTATATTGCAGACTTAGCTGAAACACTACCGTTTTCAACACAGTTTTATTTATATAATAAAACTTTGTTATGTCTTAAACACACCATCCGATTCATCTACAAAAATACTGATATTTTATATTATTTTTAACCATTTTTTACGAATCATTTTCTCCAGTAAATATTAAGTTAAATAATCGGAATTGTATATTATTAAATGTAGCAGTAAGTATACATATTATCTTAATCGTATCGTACCTCACAATAACAGTCTACATATTATAAAACCTACGGCTATGTTGTATTGCTATAGACTAAAGTTAAATTATAAAATTATAGATGTGAATGCACATTTACTAATAATATAAGTAAGAACGTTAGATTAATTATTTGCGTCTCGTTTGCCTTAAGCCAAAAATACGAAACAATAGCAATGACTGCCGTAATAGTGGCGTGATAAGGCGTACTTCACGTTGACGAGAGCACCGCCTCTCGAATAATTGTATGGTGTTACAAGGAGTTATGTTAGCGGGCCTTGTTTCAGGTGTTCATCAAAAAAAAGTTCTGAGAATAATTATATTATATAATAACAGAAATAAGTATAATAATAAGACTATACTATATAATATACTCGAGATACAACCATACGAATAGTTTAGATCCATAAAGTTTGAGTAAGCATGAGAAGCACTTATTTCCGTTAAATATACTTTTGATTTTTAGTATTTTCAAAATAGTATACAAAAATAAAATTAGTACTCAGCATCCTTCGATTATTCATTACAGCATTAAAAATCTCCCACTAACTTAACACAACAGTAGCATATATCACAAATCACTGCAACATGTCAGTATAATAATCAATAAGTGTTTCCAGGACATACTACAAAAATATAAACTAATATTTTCCTAAGCCCAAGTTATCCCTTCCGCTAATTTTCAACTTAGCGAGAGCATTTGGAAAGCACTAATTCCCACTATACCAATGCAAGATTTTAGTGCTTTCAGAATGCACTAAAACAAAAACTATTAGTTGAGTCTTTCGCTGATATATGTGGCTGTGACAAAATTAAACCTATTGTATTTAAAAACGGAAATGTATTGTATACCTGTGACTAGTGATTTGAAAACGTCTGCGCCACTCACTGGCGACGAGCCACCATCGCAATAAATTCATAACGATAGTATAGTGGGAAGGACCTACCCTCTGATCCCTCTTATTACTATACTATAGACTATAGAGCATGTGTAATATATGACGTATAAAGCGTAATATATTTTCTTCAGATACACGCACTTTCTTTTGAATAACTAAAGCTCTATACATTATACAGATAATAAAATAATATATATATTGGACTATAGCCAACGTGCAACGTGGACGACGAGAAGTATAAATTTCAAGCATATACTATACAGAGTGCGAGTTGAAAAAATGTAAAAACGCGTTTTATTTTATGTACTTATTGTACTTTATAAACATAATACACGATAAAAATAAAAGATGTATATATATGAGGACGCCCTGTATACATTTTCATTCATCTTTAATACTATACTGTTAACATACAGCCATTGTATAGTAGGTATATACCTAAAATAAGATTCAAACGCTCTGAAAATATTATAATATTGTATTCCCATTTTGAAGTATATTTTAAATATTATACAAGGATCGTTATAAATCTCTGTGATAATGCGCCCAGGTGCCGTCGACGAAATTTAAGCGCCAACTCTCGATAAAACATGTAGGTAATAACCTGGTTATATTTTGGACTCCTTTTCTTCGGTGAAGGACGAGAAGGGGCTGAAATCGGTCGTAGGAAAATAGCCGACCATCAATTCCATGAATAGCCAGCGTGTAACAAACCGTAGTTATATGCTTGTGCAGATTAGCGTGTTTGAAGCTGGTTAAGACACCACTCAATAAAAACAATACAACAGTAATGATTATAGTAAATAATGATAATAATAATATTATTATTACTCGTATATTGTACTGTGAAAGAAAATAGGAACTAGAGGTATACACTATTATGTTATATTTTATTGTATTATACTTATATACAAAACATGATATGATCTCACGCATTGTGTGTGTGAGTGTCTATGTGTATATATGTATATTTAGTAATTTTTTGCTCTTGTGTCCTGAACACAACCTACAGAGTTTTTAATTAGATTTCATGAATTTCAATGTTCACGTGTTTTATAAGACAACCACAATTGTCGCATCGGAAATAATGAAAGAAGATTATTCGTCATGGTAAGCTAAAAATAATATTACATTTTATGAAAAAATATTTTTTTAATGTCGATCAACTGATACCTGAATATCTCTCTTAAATGCAATAAAGGTATTAACTCACAATTTTTCAACGGCAGTCTGTATTTTATGAATAATTAGTTATTAATAAAATAACCGATTTTATAAATCTTTAACTAATACAGGTAAATAACAAGCTATTTAATTAGAAAAACTTTAATCTCAAAATATTTTTTTTTATTGTTAGGTATATATGCTTATCATCTCTTTCATTTTATATTTGTTTTTGAATTTTGAAATTTGATTTTGGCACATCAATAGAATTTTTTCAAAGTTTTGGCTAGAATATTAAAGCTTCATAATGTTGTGGCGTACAAAATGTTTAGTTTAAATTAAAAAAGGCTAAACAGTGAAGATGAAAAATTTTGCATAAACGTTAAGTTTTCTGCCAATTATTTTCGCATGGAGAGATATTTTTTTGTTTTTACAAATTCGTATTAAGCCGTATTAATTCGTATTAACTATTATACATATAATAGTTTAGTTATCACAATCTAATCTTAAATCTAAATAATTAGTGGTACCAAACAACTTGGTTTTACTTATATTCTCTAGTAAAAATATTTTCTAGAATCTTCTAATCTAGTTGTATAATTGTTGACTTTTAACTTTGAAACACAGTTGTATGGTGGCTTACTAGTTTCATAAAATAAGTTCTCACAATTTAACGATCTAAAAACTAAAAGTGATACAATAGTACACTGTAATATCATGAATATATTTTAATAATACAAATAAAAATAATACATATGCTTGTAGGTATAAAAATAAAAGATATAATTCAACCGATGTACGATTTTACAGAAGATTGAACAACAAATCCATACATATACGACTGCGAAGTAATAACTTTAGCTCCAACGTATACACGTACAAGCATTAAGTACCACGAAAACTCGTTAGCTAACTTTCGTCATTAATCATATCTGTAGATTAATTGTTTGTAATACTATACTATTTATTAATTATATTAAATAAATATAGATAAGTATTTTTGAAAATAAAAAAAATAAATATAAGTTGAGCAAACTTACCCATAGTTTTGGAAATTAAACTAATAAGATCGTCTTTTTTCTAATAAAAATAATAATAATAACCAATGTTGTTAAAAACGTGTATACGCTTACATATTTAGTAATAATTGTTATTGTATAATCAAAATATATAGTCAATTCATTTAATATAATAATTTTGGTTATTCACAAATTTCAAATTCTAAAATAAAATTGGGTACTTAAATAATATTTTAGCATAAAAAACAATTTTCTATATTATAAATTAAAATCCACTCACAGACAATAAAAATTAAGAACTTAATATTTAAAAGAAAAGAAAACGATTTTATAAAGTAATATCTATAACAAAAAAAGTTTAACGATGCAATTTTAACGTGACCCAGCCAAACTTTTAATGAAATAATGATCAAAACCTATTAAACTAAAATTATATTTGAGTGCGTTTGACTTAGTAATTATTTTAAAATAACTTGTACACAACTTATATTAGTCTACAAACAAAATAATTTATTCGATGAAACAATTGAAAAAATATTTATAAAGCCATGTAAATTTCGTTTAAATTAAAGATGAAAATTTTCTCCAAAGATGTAATAGATCACACATTTAAATAAAATATTTATTAAATATTAAAAAAATAAATATCACAAGATTATTTAGTTAATTTATAAATAAATATTAAAATTTGGTGAGTGTGGCTATTTATAAATGTTTAAATTAGTATTTAACTATAAAAGTTTATTTTAATCACAAATTCTGTTAAAATAATATGTATCAATGATCTTATTTTTAACTGAGTTTTATTTTAAGAAAACTATACTTTTGATTAACTAATAATTTATTATACTACGTGGTATTTAAAAATATCTTAAATGTTGTAATAAGATAAAAAAAACAAACATCAAATTAAGCCAGAAAAGGTGAGTTAAAGTATTGTATTTATCAATAATCATTATAATTTCAACATACAGTAAAAATAAAAATAAATCTTTCATAGTTTATTTTGTATATTATCTAATTTTTTATTAATATTATTATACTTCGTATAATAGAATTATGATTTTTGGATATTTTAATAAAATTATAATTATTCAGATATTTAGATATCCACATTTCAGAAATAAACATTACAATATAGATTATAGAAAATTATATAGGTATTCTTTTTTTTTAATCAAAGTGATGATTATTCTCAAAATTAAAATGTATTAATAATGTGTTTCTTAACTACACTTGATAGTCTGCTTAAGTTGAATAATAAATAATTTTTATGAAAACTACAAAAATCGATACAAAACGAATAATAGTTTATTTTCAATTGATATATCACTTAATCCGGTCGGGCTTACAATGTTAGGATTTTTGAAGTTCAAACTCTTCAGATCATATTTATTGTTTTTTTGTTTTAACATACTGATGTTACATAACGCTGATAATTTTGACTAGTTAATTTAAACACGTTGAAATGAATTAACATAAAAACTATTGGTTACCTATATAATTAGTTTTATTCTCATAAATTATGTGTTAAAACCAGGAAACTATGATACCTATGTTGTTTTATAGTTTTATTATTGTACTTATGTATTTTGTTATTTTTGCTCAAGTAATATTTTTTTTCTTTTTTAGATTTAATGACTTAATGTGTCAATAAACATCCCTCACCAGTAATACAACCTTGACGATTTTTATTAGTTACTGATATAAATATTATATTACAGTTTGATCTTGATTTAGCGTGCTTTATTGTTACTTATTAATTATTACACATTTTTAAACAAGCAAATATTATGTTTATAATTATACGTATTTCGAATATGCTTATGAATATTTTCGCACTAACAAAAAAATTACAATACACTTTAGATATACACATTCCCAAGTAAGTACTTTTATTAAATTTATAACATTTTCATTTTAACTTCGTACATTTTATTGTACAAATAAAATAATTTTATTGTTACAACATGTTTTATAGTTTTAAATGATATGAGTAGAGAATATTATATGTAGATAATGTACGTTTTGTCATTTAATAGGATTAAAGTTTTTCATTCGAAATTTTTTACACATTGATAATATTATTTTAAACAGATTTTTCGTCGAATAAAAAGTAGTATAATATTAATATTGTTTTATTTCATTATTTGTCAACTAACTGTCAAAATACTAACAAATTACAATGTAAAATAAAATATTGCAACTAAAAAAAATTATACTTATTTATAATATTATATTAGTCAAGTAAAATTTAAATACCTAGTTGACATTTCCGACAATAACATTTTAAATAAAATTAATTTGAAATGTATATATTATACATATATTCATATACACCACTTTACGATAAGTTTTAAGAGTAGTAGCCGTTTTTTTTTTACTATAATTTAATTCTGGTTTAGAGTTATCAAGTGATCATGATTCATGGTATACACGCAGAACATAATTTGGTTCCACATTTCATCCTGTCCTGATTATTTTACAATTTACTTTAGTTAACAAGATAACACATCCCAAGAGATTTTTAAAAATCCCCGATGCTTTTGAGCATTATTTTTACTCTTATTATATTATCATATGACTGATTTAAAATTAAAGTTTAACTTAAATTTAATGTATAGCATACTTAGGGTATAGTTAAGTAGGTACCTATACTATATAAACATTATAAACTAACTATAAATTGTAAATTTCTTAGTTTTATTGTGAATAAATTTGATAACTGTTTTTTTTTTTCATTAGGTATTTACTACGCATTTATAAACATATCTCATACATAGTATATTATAAATAGTCATTATCATAGGACATAGACAACACTTCATATTTATCTATATGGATCGACCCAGTTTTTCTATCAGAATAGAATATTATACAATTAATAGTCAAGATTTTTTTCACAGTTTTTTGACAAAAAATTATGTAAGGTAGGTAATGAAATAAATTTCGTTTTTGGCATTCATAGACATTGTTTTGAGTATTTATTGTGCTAGAATACAACAAAGACGCATAATCAACTGAACGCAACCATTCTACTCGTATGTTATACACTTATACTTGGGTAAAATGTGCTAATATAATATATCATTGCAAATGGAAACATATTGTTTTCACTGATGATAAATTGATTAACTTACACGAAAACTACTGGGATCAATTAATTAATTTGGTACACTATAATTTTCAAACAAATATATTATTTGAATTATTATTGTTAACAAATGCTACACAGAATTTAATCTATAACAATTCAACACTTATCACAACCTCATAATTATACCTTGGTATGCGATATTCACCATATCAAACATAAACAAAATAGTTCGATCAAAAATCCACCCATGTATTAAATTGATGACGTCGGGAAAATCGTAAATGTACAGGGTAACAGATTAAAACTTATACAACCGAAAAAACTGCGTCACAGCGTGTGAAAAACTTCAATGAAAATATTTTAGTTTTAAAATTGTATCTACGTTTACGTATAATATGTCATAAAAATGTATGCTAAACATTAGCATGAGAAAAAAATTCTGATATAAACGCATAATTATGTTTTTCCGGCCCCCAATGGTACGTTTTTAATTTTGGATAAATCTAAAAGCCTACAAATTACAAAAATAGTCGTGCCAAAAAAACTAAACACTTATGCTAATATTAATCACATAAAAAATAATTACAATATTTGGAGTGAATAGTGGGGCCAGAGAAAAGTACGTTCACTCGGAACAATGTAGTACCTAATAAGAATTTTTTTCTATTCAGAACGTCGTCGTGGACACAAACAATTTGTTGTTTACCGTCCAAATTTCCAAAACCTTCTGTTGCCAATGTACATCGACGACTGTTGTACGCATATCATATTATTATTGAATATAATATCATAATTATTATTGACGACGACGACGTATAAACGAAGACGATTCGCCCATAATACGATATTTCGATCGGAAACGGTACCTATACGTATAGTTTTTTCTTTCAGACCAATATCATATGGCGACGGACGTTCTACACAATAGTGTCCCGTGGAATAATAATTAATAGGTAAATATTATATACAGTCATTGTCTGTTACCGATTCGGCGGTATAGTACGTATATTGTATTATACAGCAGCTATAACATTATGTAATATTATAAAGAGACAAGACAATGGACGCGAATCGGTCGCAATAGCTTTGACCGAGCCAGGTCACATTTGGAGCAATAATAATCATAATAATAAAAAAAAAAAAAAACCTCTACGACGCCCGTCATACAGAGCGGTGCGCGGCGCCGAGTCAGGCCATTTTCGCCGCCGAGTTGACGGTGCTCGTTGACATCTGACTATCGGGACAAGTGCGCCCCGTACAATGCGTTTAATGTTATGTTAAAATATATTACAATGATTTACAGCGCGTGGCTACTTGTGTCCGTTATATTACGTGAAAAACAACACATTGCAAACTACGTACCATATTATCGTCGTATAATGATAATACGGCGACGACGGCGTTTTTAATATTAAAACATATCGCCCAAGGCCTGTCACACGTCAGTCGACAACTGTTAGTTACGCCGCCTATGCGATACCTCCGCGCGCTGCCGCGTTTAAATTTATATATTATTATCATTAAAATTTAACGATATCGCCGTAACAACAAAACCACAACAGTGTTTCGCATACGCGGTCGTCCGGTGCATCAAAATGCATTTATTATTATAAAGTTCCCGTGCTGATGATTGTTTTTTTTTCTTTTTTTCCAAATTCGTCTTATTTTTCTACGACCGGACCGCACCAACCACTCGCCTGCGCACGCCGACGATCCTCGCACATATTATATAGGAAAACGCACGATATACATTACGTACGTATCCATTATACTTACGAGTATAGTATTTTTTTTTTTATCATCTTATAATGCAGCAAGTCATATTATTGCATAAATCCGCCAAACAAAATAATATTTACTATAACCACTCAATTTGGAAAAGGCCAAATATATACTAATGAATATACATTGTACATAATATATTATATATATATATAATTTAACCGTTCTTATAATGTAATAAAAATAGATATTACGCGCATGGGTTGTGGACGTTGTGGTTGCACACGTGACGTGAACGGGTGGTTGTGGTGCATCCTTACAAAGGTTTCAAACAATTTTCAAATTCCTAAAGGAATACGAGTATATAAATATCTATCTAAATAATAAAAATAGCTATCTAAATATTATGTTGTATTATGAAGTAATACAGTGTATTTTTGTTTATCGCACAATAAGTTATATATTGATAATTGATAAGTTTGAATACATTTAGAGAAGAATTCTACAATTTTATATCGCTGTTTTTGTTATTCAAAAATAACTCCACCCTAACTATTTTTAGCTAGGTTATATATTTTATATGTATCTCTGTATGTATATATATATATATATATTATGTTTTACACTAGTACCTTAGACTTGAGAGAGTATATATATATAATTTCATAAAATAAATATAACGAAGGAAATACATTTATTTAAAATATTGTGTATAGTTATACGAATTTATAATCCTATTTAAATTATATAAACTTAAATAAAACTAAATCTCCGCCTTTAGGTACGGCTACTATGAGTTATGAGCCCTAGGCCATAAAAACAATTCATACTACGCTAACTGCAAACAATAAGATCATATAGTATAATAATAATATTGTCTAACAATTTTCGTTTGGTATTTTTATTTACCTACCTAACAATTTACAAATAGCAAAAAACACATTAATCGTTGTTAGAAAATTCTACGTCAAGTTTTAAAATATTTTATAATTAAGAATATTAATTATATTTTAATTTTATATTTCCTCCTTCATAAGACTTGATATAAAATTGAATTTTCAAAACGCAATATTTCAAATAAATTCAATAAAAACATAATTTGTTTTTCTATTAATAATCCCTCAAAAAATCGTTTTGCGTCTTCCATAATCTTCTGATAAAAACGTTTATAATCGTTTACACATTTTAAATAAAATCCACTTAATTACATTTATTATTCATTTATCGTCATTGTAGTCCAGTAAAATGTGATTTTAGTTTATATAATAATATAACCACAGAAGCATGAAATTTTCAAATCGGCAAGTGACGTATGACAATCATATTTTTGTTATTTGTTCGAATATTCTGCAAAATTTACATCATATTAATTAATATTTCATCAAAACTAAATATGTGTATGTATAGTCAATTCTATTATTTATATGATGTCTCATTTTATCATTTATTTGTGGTACATAAACCTCCAATAATTTCATGATCATAATATAATATTATTATTTATTCCATATTTCCATGTGATCAATGCAGCAGTGATGGTTTTAACTGTTTTAAGGGAGTGATGAGTGGGAGAAACCTAGGACTTCAGTGTCTTGTAATATATAAATATAAAAAAGTAATAATTTATGACAATTATTAGCAGTACATAAATATTACAAGAATAAAGTATAGATTCTGACAGTCCTCAGCAAAAGGAAACTATCTTTTTTGTCACTCGAGCCTTTGAAAAGTTTGATTACTAGGTAGTTTCATTACTCGATAAGGTTTATTTATAAAAAATTCTGGACAAAATTCTACTTATCTTCTTAAATAGTGTACAATCTTCTATATAATTTATTAAATATGCAGGTGGTAAATATTAATAACATGCATTTTTCAGTTTTGTTAAAAAAACTATCTTTTTTAAGATTTAAATAATTCTATACCGATAATTTAGAGCCATATTGTTATATTGTTTATTATTCTACGAATATACAGATTACTATTGCGTGTTCTTACAATTTCAATAATAATAAAAGCGGGTAAGTGGGTACCGCTCTGCTGTACATTAGGTGCCGTATGGATCATTATTATATGATATATATTATAGGAGTGTTAAATTTGAATCCAATGATAGGTATCATTGTATATGAAAAACGATTCTGAACGGAGATGATTTATCAGCTTAAAATAAAATTTTGAATGGTTGGTGAAAAAGGTGGTTTATGTTTTAATGGCGTGAGACGTGAGTATACCAGAATTTAAGTTCTTTTATAATTATTATAAGCTAAACTTATGAAAAATCTCGTATTGAATTTTCAACTCTTAGCTACCTACTTATACAAAAAATTTTATAAATTATACCTACAAAATAATTTGCAAATATTCATGGTTTTGACAAATTTTTGTCAATATTTGAACTTTATGCTAATAAAAAAAATTATGCCTGTGTAAGGCAGTGATAATTTTTTAATCACTATAAGAATAACTTATGAGGAACTTTGTATTAAATTTTCAAGTATTTGATTGGGCCAAAAAAATTTTATCGAGACTTAAAAAAACAATTTTCAAGAAAATTGAAAATTTCAGTTGTCTAAATAGCTCAAAAAAAGTCAAAATATTTTGAAAATTAAATCATGTAAAGAAAACGCCAATCTAAATAACTGGTGACATTTTCAAGTTACTTTTGTTACTTTAGTATAGGTTAGTAGATAGTAATATTATCTAGGAAGATATTTAAGATATTATCAAAATATGCAGTACTATGTGCTATGAAAGATTTTCTAAGAAAGGTGTATTTCGTACATAATAAAGACTTAAGAAATATTTATAAACTTCAGATTTCAAGCATGTCAGTATAAATCTCACCAAGTACTAAACGGCTTTACACGTCAACATGCGTTCATTCACAACTTTAAGTAGTTGAAGAACTTAAATGATTTACCTTTGAACGCTAACAAATGTATAAGAAATATTTAACTACATTCTCATGTCTGAAGACTATAATTAATTAAATACTATCAAAGTAACATCAAATTTTAATTTCATTAAAAACAATAATAATCATTTGTGGCTACGCCTACTCTACGACCAAGTAATTTCAAAATATTTATGTTTGAAAAGTTTAATAGTACAAAGCGTCAAAGCATAATAGCTTATACAAATAATATATATTATATACATGCAATCATTTTAACAATAAAACATCATTTTTATCAAACCCTTTTCGAACAATACGTTTAACTTTCAGACGAAGTCCCATCAATAAATCTACATTTTATAATAAAACTACAACGATATGTGTAAACATTTTTAATAATTTTTGTGATAAACTGATACTCATTCAATAAAGTTGAAGCGAAATAAAAATTCCAATAATAATAAAACATATTTATACAACGCTACTACAAAAGTCAAAAAGCAATATTAGTTATTATTATTATTATTTGTTTTATTAATAATAAAAAAAAGTGGGTACCGCTCTGCTGTACATTAGGTTCCGTGTTAGTATAAGTATCATTGTATACGAAAAACGATTCTGAACGAAGATGATTTGTTAGCCTAGGATATAATTTCCAGTGATTGGTAAAAGGTGGTTTGTGTTTTAATGGCTTGAATTCACCAAAATTTAAGTTCTCTTATAATTTTTTAACCTAATCTTATGGAAAATAATAACAAATATTTAAAATCGTTTGAGGATTAATCGTTATCGTTAAGCTATTTAGTAACAATTTAAAATTCTAACGCACTTAAAATTTTTCCTATAATGATGCGTCGAGTTTTCTTTATATCTACTTGAAGGAAATTTTATGGAAAATTAAGTGTAATATTTTCAATCCTTAGTTATAAACACAAACAATTTTATGATTTTTCAATAACAAAATTACTCCCAAGTATTCGTGATTTTGACATATATCGTAAAAATTTGAATTATAAACGCTTATAAAAAAAAATTGTGACTAACGATTTTGATTTTTTTTTTAACTACAGTAAGAATAACCCATAAGCAAACTTGTATTAAATTTTCAAGTTTTTTTGGCCATCCAAAATTTGTTTATCGAAAAATCAAAAATTTCAGCGATCTATAAATAGCTCAAAAAAAATTAAAATAGGTATTTTGAAAAATTAGCCATTTATTAATAACGATAATATAAACATGTGATGAAAATTTTAATTATTTACAGTGATTAGTTTTTGCGTTACAACCATATAAAAATATCGATTTGGTCGAAAACTGGTTTTGCGAAAAAATTCCCGTTTTCCGTCACTTTTTTTTTGTTTTTCTCGGTTTTTTTGAAAACTGTTAAAAAATATTTAGTTTTGAAATCTATAA
Organism: Aphis craccivora; assembly: GCA_009835225.1. Classification (NCBI taxonomy): domain Eukaryota; kingdom Metazoa; phylum Arthropoda; class Insecta; order Hemiptera; family Aphididae; genus Aphis; species Aphis craccivora. Next base: position 25,918 of record VUJU01000830.1, read on the forward strand.
TGCACCAAGGTTTCAAGGATATTCACTTTGCCATCCGAAATCACCCCCAAAGTTTGAAATTGAAACATTATTTCGACTAGTTATGCTGTACAAAGACACAAAAAAAAAAACACACACACACATATTGTAAAATCAATACATTCATCACTTCGTTCAGAATCTAAAAGAATTATATCACCAGACGGTTGTCTGTCTATACACCAATTTAAAAATAATACTACGTAATTAATTATATAATTTTTTGCTAATACGTTTTAATCAACGCATTTAAAAAAAAACCTTAAACTTAACCAACTAAAAATGTATTATAATATTATTTTAATGAACTTTTTGAATAAAATAGCGATAATATTGTTGCTTGTCCACCAATAGTGCGTGTACGGAGAAGAGCTTAAGGGTTTTTAAGTTTAAACCTAACCTCGTCACCGTTGATTTCTTCTCGTGTAAAGATGCTTGTAATGCTTATTAGTTACGTAATCACTAATTAGGTAATTCTGTATATTATAGTACCGTAAAAAAAGTTGTATTTATTGTTTTTACCTTCTATTGTTATAATAATATTAGATAGGTAAACAGTATAGATTAATTCAGGAACATTGACGATTTTGTGTAAGAACTACTGCTACAAGAAGATTACTCGGAAATATCCAATGCTGGTGCACACTACTGCACTAGTAATGAAATTTAGTAACAAATGTTTTTCCAAGTTTCCAACACCAAAATAAAAATGCGGACAGCGATCCCAAATACCCCTCAACATCCCATGTGGGTACCAGTCTCACTTCGATCACCACGGCAGTCGGCGTAGAATATATGTACCTATTATAGTATAGGTAACCTATATTATTTATTTAAATTTGAACGTGACAACATAACCGCATTCCAACCACTTCGATTCTCAGTGGATCTCGGTGAAGTATAAGTTATACCTTCGGGTTAAATATAAAAACAAACATTCACAGAATATTTAAGTATAAAAAAATTATTCATGAATTTCTTATATTTGTACTGTATTAACAATTTATGTTCACGTTTAAAATTTCATAAATTTATAAGCGAAATACATTTAAATTTATTAAAATATCAAATAAAAATACCTACACATTAACATTTAGGACAACTTTTTAAAATTAACGAATACATTTTAATTTTAATGTAATTTATTTGTGTTTTTCGTATAAATTGTTTCATAAATTATTTACTGAATTTCTCTTAATTACAAAAATAATTATATTAAACGTGATCTATTGATTTTTCAAGTTTAAGTTCTTTTATGCGTATTTTATTTATATAATAGTTTTATCTATATTCAAATTACCTTTCAATGGGTTAGTAGATTATCAACATTGTTCTTCAAATAACTGCGGTACAATTATAGCCCCAAGACTTTTGATCTTTTACTATATCATCTATTAGTAGTGAATCGCAAATATTATTAAAATAACTGCTAATAGATAATTGTTAAAATATTTTAACTACAAAAATCGAGAAATATCTAAATCTTATTCAAATCAATGGTTATTCATGGTTTTAACTATTGAGTTTTCTAGGCCATAACAATAATATACTTATACGAGTTATACCTATATCAATAAAAATATTCTACGATAATCTTCAAACAAAATATCAATCTCATACATGATAAAAACAGTTAAATACGAAATGTTTATAATATCAGTGTTGATATAACTACCTCTTTTGTTTATTATTGGAGGTGTTCCTGCATACACTTTAAACCTCAACTTGATATTATAACAATACACTTTGATCTTTATACACTGCAGATTTATACACAGGTTATTATATTGTATAATAAGTATTAACGAAATAACTATACTAACATTTTATGATTTTACGATTTTTAGTGCTACTGGATATAATAGCCCCAAGAAAGGTTTAGAATTTTGATGAATCCAGATTCAAATTCTCAGCCGTTCACTCTTAAGTTAAGACGAATATTTTAATTATTAAAGCATAATTTCATAACTACAGTAACTATAACAACGATTTCATAAACATTACAACTATTCATAAAGTCGCGTTGGAGTGGTTACGAGTCGAGTTTAATTGTTTAATACACTCGGTATTTGTTTTCAAAAATTTTTAATTTGTAATGTTTTTTAACATTAGGTAATAAAATTTTGGCTGTTTCTAATTTTACATTTATTATCTACTTTTTATTATTATTATTATTACCTACCTATAAATAATATAAATAATAATGTTATATGTGCTCTTAATTCATGCTAAGTGTTGCCAATGGGCAGCTTCTTATTAAATTTTTCACGCCCTGTCTTCTTTTAACACATAAGCTTATTGTGCATTACTTGTATAGATAGTTTATTTCTAATAAAAATTAAAAAAAAAATATTATGTGCTATAAAAAATAGCAAGAATACAGAAAATCAAAATCAATTTTTAATATTGTTGATTTTACAAAATATTTTTTAATTAATAAATAATAATATCAAAATATATACAATATATACACGACACTCATATTATTAAGATTTAAATGCTAAGAACAATAAATAATTTATTTAACTTCATGAGTTCAAATAGCGTACAAAATATACAAATAAAAATTATATATACCAAACTAATTTTAATTTTGTATTCATAATATTTTATATACAAACTATGTATAATTATCCAATATACTAATTTTGAAAAATCCAATACAAAAAATAACCTTCATAATATTATATTAATGGGAAATGAGTCGAAAAATCATGTCCCACTCCATATAGTTTGTTTGATCAGTTATTGTGATTAATTAAGCTTGAACTATTATATACGTACATACCTACTAAATGTACACCAATTATTATTACCATGATGTGAGACAAATTGATATTTTCAAATATCCAGGAAACATTAAGCCACTCAACATATAAGTAATTTATTTATTTTTTTATAATTGTACAATTCCCGTAATCGTGTAATCAAATTTTATTCTTGTGTTGTGTTTCTGAGTACTGTGATTCTTTTTTTTTTTTTGTTATTTTTTTATTTATTGATTCATTAATTTCAAACTATAATTAGGTATATGAGAAAACAAAACGTAACATTTTTACAAACATAAAACATAAAAATAGTATTTTAGACTGAGATCTATGTAAAATCAAAAAACTGAAATTTCAAGCTCATATAAGAAAATGTAGTGAACGTTTTAAAAGAATATGCTAAAACATTAGAATGTAAAAATATGTTAATAACATACAGTAAAGTTAAAATAAAATGTAAGTATTTATACTGTTAAAATTTAACTATAAAAAAATCCCAGGGATTTAAAAATATGTTGACATATAATTATTTAATTAATATTTTTAGAAGATATTTTATGTATAAAATAAATTTTCTAATAATCAAATAAGATCAAGTAAGTAATAAGTGAATTTTCTTGTCGTAGTTTTATTATTATTTGAATGTTTTCAAAACTAGATCCACTTTGTAACTTTTGATGAATTTTTTCTTTCGATTTAGCTATGAATGAAATCGTATAAAAGAAATTCAAAACATTGGTTTGATTCCAGATTGTAAATTGTCTAATATATTATTATACAAAACAGATTATATATAAGTTACCTCGATATTTAATAAGATTACAATATGTACGTGAAAATATAATATTATTTTCACATTAATATTTTAATATTTTACTGGTATTAGTATTTTCACATGTGTGTGTTTTTAACATAATTATATTATATTTATTTGTAGACTTATATATACAAAACCAATATTCATTCAACTTATGAAATTTATTATTCCATTTTAAAATATATGTTGATTAACTAAAATAATCATATTTTAATATTCTCAATGTTAAAATAAAATATTTATATTTATATTATTTTATCTTAAAATAATAATAATGGATCTGATAGTTATCTAAAAATCCAAATCAAATAATAAATTCATATAGTTTAAAATATTCAACGTAGTTACATTCAAACTTGTTAGTATATTTGAGTAAAATTATTGATTTTAAAAAAATGTAACATATAAATATATAAATATATAATATGTAAAACTCATAATCAAAAGAAAGGTAATAAAAATGATATGGTTCAGAATTCGTTGAAGTTAAATAATGCCTATTTCAGATTTAAACAAAAACCAAAATAGTAATATTAAATTCCAAAAAAAAGCAAATTTTACAGCTCATTTTTATTAAAAGTTTAAAAATGTAAGTATGTAATTTTTACAATAAAAATAAAAATATGTAATGTAGGACACTAAGTCATAATTTTCATTAAAGGTATTGACGGTGACAAGGTCCATTTGAATGACGATAAGACGATATATGGCAAGCACGTTTGCGGTCCAAATATACAATAATAAAATATAAATTTAGCATAACAGAAATAAATATCGTTCATATTTTCTATGCGAATAAAAAAAATAGTATACCATTCATTCAGTAAGAGATACATACGAAACACATTTAACTAGCACATCGCATATCGTACTACCTACTTAAACCATAGAATTAAATCAAAATTTTGTTTTGTTTTTATTTCTTAACTCATAAGATATTTAGATATAGTACAATATATAGTTTAAATCGATTTTATTTGTATGTGTCTAAAACTATTGAGCAACATCTCTTTTATTTCACATAATATGTTAATATATTATATTAATTTTTGCGGGTGAATCACAAAAGGAAAACAATTTATATTTCTTTCGATAATCGATACATTTTTTTCAGGCTGCTTTTAATAATTGAGAATATCAGAAGATCGGACCAAACAAACAACGTTTTTTATATAAATATTTATTTTAATTCAATCTATTCTTGTATGAAAAATAACTCTAAAACTGTATAACTATATTACGTTGTTAAAACTATCTCAAACAAAATAAATCGTATCTGATAAATTAAAGCAATAACAATATTTTTGATCATATTTTATTACCAAAATAAATATACTCGTATAATATTTCAATATTGGCATATTGGTTGAAGCACTAAAAGCCGTATCGAATGACATCATCTGTATGCGTAAATATTTTGTGAAAACTTAAGGGCTAACCAGTGTATTATTAAGTTTTATTGTCTTAATTTCTTACTTTTGAAACGTAATACGTAACACTGTTTATTTTATGACCAAACTTTGGTTATTATCTGCCTCAATTTCTAAAACAATACGAGTATACAGCTGCTGAACCGAATCTACTTAATCTAAGTTAACAGGTATAGCTTTAATCCAACATGTATTCAAATATTATTATGATTATATTTTTCCTTGTTAATTAAGTTCTTGATTAACCTTCGTGTTAGTTATTGCTTCAGCAGAAATAATAATTTGTCATCTCAACGTTTCATTAAAATATGTGTAAGTACTTGATTAGGATAAAGAGGTCACAAATCTATCATACACCGCATGTAAATAAATAGAATTATTAATAAAACCATAATTGGTACAACTAGATATAGTAAATTAAATGTAAATTTGATATATTTAATAAAATAGTACGTATGTATATTGTAAAAGTATTTAATGTTTAGATAAGCAGAGTGATGAACCACAAATTTCGAAATGGGACACTTCACAACTATTATCTAAACATACTTGTTATATAATATTGTCTATTGGTAAAGAACGATTCATTTAATTCGATATTATTTATCAACATTTGTACGAAAGTATTTTTCTCAGACGATAAAATTCAATATATAAGAGAAAAATTTAAAGTGTGTAAATATCGAAAAAAGTTAATACTTTTCAAAGTAGGGTATTATAGAATATACACGCTACTAAAATAATAATTAAATTTAAAATACTAGTAAATTAATAAAATAAAATAAAACAATTTGATGTTTTTGGAATCGCAAGCACTAAATTAATATGTTTTAAAAAAAAAAAAATCTGCTACGTGTTGTATTGCAGTTTTCTGTAAAAACTGGTATTCAAAACCGATGATGATTGGATTTTTTGAATCAATTATTCGAAGATAAAGTTGTTTTTTTCAAATTCAACCATATTATTTGGTATATTCATACTTATTTATCTATTGATATAATTGTGATTGTTGTTCAGTTTAATATAATGCTATCTACCGCTAACTTGTTGAAGTAGTATGCTTCCTATCATAACCCAACCTTAGTTTCCTATGTTATATACAATATATTTTTGAAGTGATAAAAGTTTTTAAAAATCGTATTAGGTAATTGTTGTTATTAATCAACCTCACTTAAAAATGAATTTCAATTAAATCGTGTAATAAATTATTTGCATTTTGAGTTTTTGTTTTATAAAATTATGAGCTTTTTACATAAGAATTATTTTGAATTTATGATTGCCAATGTTGAACCATTTCTCTATTCTTCATAATAAATACTACACATCCTACTCTGTAAATTGTCTTAAATATATTTTCTAATATTTTATAGCTTAACTATCAACATTAAGCTATCAGCCAGTATTTTTAATAAATAAATAGCATTGATTTGCCGTTTGAAAAAGCCAGATTCTTATAAAAGTTTATGTCTGTAAATGGGTTATGGCAAGACAAAATATTATAAAGTTACTGCATAGATTTTGGGTAATAACTCATTATTCTATGATGGGGAATCCCCCCTCCCCAACCGTTAATTTATTAATTTGGTTAGATGCTGTTTTATCACGTTTAAGTATAAAACAAAATTATTTTTCTAAAATGCAATCAAGACAATTTCAACATATTACATAATCCAAAAACTCGAGAACCCTGAATTCATTTTCCATAATTTCCTACAATCATTTCTTTCATCTGCTCTGAAGCTAGAACTGGAAATTTGTGGCTTATCATCTCCATGACAACCAGGCCTTTGTAGTGTTTTTTTTTATTTTCTTGGAATAAGAATTTGTTATTAAAATTAACTCCTCATCTCTCCTATCATTCTTTTCAATTTATAGAATTCTGGTATATATACCTTCATTTTGCATTAATCAATTTTTAACCATTTGAAGACTTCGGCTAGTAAATAGTTACTGTTCTAGTTTGCGTTACTAGAAAAATAAAAAAGGCCAAAAATACATCGACTCAACTATTTCATAACTTAAGAAAACTTTTATTTTTATTTGGGTACCAAAAAAAAAAAAAATAATTTTTTTCTCATTCAACCAAGTTGGGCTTTTTTTTACTTTCAAGATATAGGTATATTTTCTTTCAATTCACCATTATAGTCACGTTTCCTAGATTCTTTTTTTAGCTTATTTTCTGAGTTCACAGTTACATATTACTTCTTCGTATCTTATTTTTGCACGACTTATTTGAACCGGAAATATAGCACAGTATTTTAAAAATTCCACATAAGTATGTTCGTTATAAATAATATTACAATACACGATTCATTATAGTTTACTCATTCTAATAAAATCAATTATCACAATAATAAAATTAATTTAAATTACTAAAACACTGTGCAAGTTGCACACTTACTTTAATCACACAGATATTATTATTCACAGACTAAAACAAAAATATTTTGTAGGTATACGATTTTATAATAGGGCTAAATTTACTATAAAATGTCCATCATTTTTAAACTGATAATAATATAAAAAGTAGAAAAGACACACCACGCTAACCAAAGGTACTTACTCATTTCCAGCAGATTTATACTGCAACAAAAGTGCCTGAAATATTTGGGGTTACCAGCTGATTTCGATCTTCAAAATCTGGGTCGAAAAAAAAAATGAACGATATCTAATATATTGTAATATATCAAACGTCAAGACGCGAAAAAATATTTATGAAAGTACCTCGAGTTATAATATGGCTGATGTATAAAACGGTCTTTATTTTGTCGCGAGGCGATGAGTCGTTTTAAACATTAGGTTTCTAAAATAATATAATCAGCCATATACACAAAAGTCCTATAATAAAAATACCCATATACGAGTTGTTAGCACCACATTAAAGTCTATTTTTACTATTCATACGTAGTTAAGGCCCATAAACTTGAGGCTGCGGTAATCACTGACGATATCGGGTACCTATACATTATTATCGAATAATGTCAAAACCAAAAACGGGACGGTTTTTATTATTTTCTACATCCCGAACCGCATAACGAACGCGATGATAATAATCATCGATCGATTGTCTCAGTAGACGGCAAATCGATAACATTATAATATTGCTCAAGCGCGCGCTCATTACGGTCGTACAGTCATTGTTATTTACATAATATTGGCCGAAATATAGGCGGCGCGGGCGGGCCGGCAGAGGGGATAATCGCAGCGACGCCGCCGCCGAGGCGGTCTACCTTGAGAAAATCGGTCGGGCCCGGTGAGACGAGGCCGCCGGTGCGTTGGTCGGCACCGGTGCCGTTCAATCGCGTCGACGTGTTGCGCGCGGCCGGATGGACATGCAGCCGGCGACGCGACGTTCATCGGGCGTGTTGAAACTGGGCCGGTACATCGTCCGGTGTCTGACGGCCCAGCCGGACATCTGGCTGCTGTTCTTGTACAAGTGCGGTCAACTGGTGGCCGTCAACCTGCACGAACCGGTGGCCCGGAGCGTGGGCATCCTGGACGAACTGTTCCAAGCGCAACAGGGACTGTCGCCGGAGCCGGTGGAACGCGGTCGCGACCGAGAACGCGCCGGGCGACCGATCGCCGCCATAGGGTCGCCGCCGCGGTCCACGGCCGACGGTCGGCTGTCGCACCGGACGCCGTCGTCGCCCGACTCGGTGTCGTCCGCGTCGTCGTCCGCTTCGTCGCCGGACAACGACCAGTACCGCGGCATGGACGAGGACGACACGGACGACGGGTACACCGACTCGGACGACGAACCGTTCGCTTACATGACCGGCCGCCGGTTCTCGAGCACCCCGTCCTGCACCGGCGGCGGTTCGCGGACCCGTCGCAGCAGTTCCGGTTGCGGTAGCAGTTACATCAGCGACACCAACAGCCGCCGGAGCAGCGTGGCCGCCGGCCGCCGGCACAACAGCTGCACCGACATCGCCGAGGTGGTCGACGACACTTCAGTCGGCGACAGTTGCAGAGGTACGTCATTGCCATCGTATACAGTAACATTATAATATTATACGCGTAGCTCGTCGTCGTTTTCAGCGATCGGAGCTGCACAGTCTTTTCCTCCGAAGCTCTTTTCGTTCCGTATAATATAGGTTAGGTTGATAAACACGACTCTCTGACGCGAACGATCGATCGTTTGTTTTATTTTAATGGCAAAAGTGTTTTGTATATTTCTAAATGTCAACACTCTGCTTATCTAGATATCGTAGTATGTAATATTTATTCCTCGTCGTCACGGACAGACACTTAAGTGTCGATTCTTTTGAATTGTCTAATGCGTTTCCAATAGTTTTCAATTAAAATGCATATCAATTATATTTATGCGTCGAGTACGTATTTACATTGGTTTTCATTTGTATTTTAAAGAAAAAACGATTGCATATTTTATCATTGCAATGATATTATAATGTCCTTTAAACCACTGGTCCTTAGAACACTGGTTATTGCGTTACCTATAGTGATAAATAATCTTGCATAAAAACGATCACTAAATCGATTATAATGGTGTTCTCGGTTCGGTGGTGGGGCAAATGTAGATCGTAAAATAGAAAAATCGTTTTGAAGCGTTTCATAGGATCCAAATGGTCAGATATTCTTTATAGGTACCTAGGTCTTTGTACCATAGAAAGTCTCTTCTTACTTGGGCTGGGAATGTAATGCACTATTGTCTTATGAAAAAAATCAGAAAATTAAAAAGAAAATGCACCTTTATAAATATAAAGGTATTTATATTTTATTTTAAAACAAGTTTCGAATCTAAAATTATACTGTTAATAAATTTAAAAAAAAAACTTTTGCGAAATTGCGCAATTTCAAGTCTTTTACGTGAAAAACAGAAAAACATTGTTCTTATTTAATTTATCATCGCCACTCGTAAACTTGATTTTTTATGTTGTACAGATTCAAACGAAAAAATACGATTAAAAAAATAATAATATGCATCAGATAAAAACCTTATAATATTAACATGTCACAACAATATAGTTACTTGTTTGAAGAAAAGATTCAATGTACCTAGGTAATAAAAATCCGGAATTTAGAATTATTTGACCTAAAAATGAAAAAAAAATAACGAAAATTGTCAAAACGCAAACTAAAAACTCCATTATTTCCCTTCAAAAACAACGAAAAGTGTTTCGAAATCCCAAACCTGCTTATTAATATTATAATATAGGTAACAATAACATTTTTGTTGAAAGTCCGATGTCATTGCTATTCTTCCTATCGAGAACTGTACTAAACTATATGGGCATACGGGTTGGCGCTTGCAAGTCGGCTATACATGTATCATATTATGCGTTTGCACATCGCATTTATTTCTCTCGTCGTATTATAGTAGTTGTTGTCGATAAGACATAGCACTGATCACTGTATAAAAACGGAAAAATTCCTCCACATCATCGACCCTATTATTATATAGTTGGTCCGTTAGTATTATTGTTATGTTATTATTCTCGACGCACACAATATTCGTATAGGTATAACGCGTATGTGACTGTCGATAAACAACAATCGATGGACGACAATTTTCAAAGACCCGAAAACAGACCAGTAGGTCACACGCGAATACGCGATACATTATATTGTATTAAAACGCGGCAGTTTTATCTGCCTATCTATTGTTAAATATAATATTATATGACGAATTTTAAATCATTGACGGAATAGACTACACCATTTAATTGTTTGCTTATGTGCAAGTGTGCAACGGTAACGGTAATCGTATTAGTATGTATACACTTTCATTGGGCTCGATCAACCACATTTTATCTTTAATAATTAATTTATTCCAATTCTGTTTTTTTTTTTTTTTTTTTTTAATTCCTAAATAAATATACTTATAAATTATAATTGAATACTTACCATCTTTTCAAAATCTTGAGATTATATTGCATTACTAAAGGAGTGTCACGTGGCGATACAGACTTCTGTTTACCAAATAAAAATCCCTTTTTTTTACTGCAAATTACAAAATAGAAAATTATTTATCACTAAAAATGTACCAAATTAAAAGTTCAAACGAGTAGATTTTAATTATTAAAATGTTTATACTAAGAATAATAGTTATTATAAATGTGTTTTACAAAAATATAAAATAGATGTACCTAACATTGGATCTATTATTTATTATATTTTGTGCCATTTTTAAAAATTATAAATGTTGATACATTAATATTAATCGATAGTTCACCTCTATCGATAACCCATTCAAATTTTCCAACAATATGTCTCACACACCTCAATACCTCATTAATACCTAACATAGGAGTGCAACCTTGTATAAATTCAGTTTTTAAGGTATTTTTACGCAATATAAAACTTTATGTTATTAAAGTATATATTATTTCAGAAAATCTTAATTAATTATTAATTTATTCAAAAAGTTGAGTATTTTTTTTTAATAATATATAATAACCTTTATTATTATGTCATAGTACAAACCGATTCTAGTGACAAACTAACCGATACTAACACTATAATATTTCGTTATAAAAATAAAGGATTAAGATATATTATATTATTAGTATTCATTGACAATTATAATTTTAATGTTAATAAACCTCGTTACTTAATGTACATTAATTTCTTGAAAAATCTTGATCAAGGAATACAATAATTTAAAAATAATTGTCTTTGAGTGATGTTTTAAATAGTAAAAAAACAATACTTTAACAATTGTGTACAAACATTGTTAAACATATTTTTCCAATACACTATAAAATAAGCATTTAAATTATTTTGTTTAAATCGAATCAAACAATATATCATTTGACCTATACAAAATAAAGATTAAATATATTGATTATTATTTAAAAAATTGTAAGTACCTAACTACAAACAATAAATGAAAAATTTAGAAAGCATAGCTTTGTGGTTTTTTTTTTTAATATAATAATATTGTTATCATAAAAATGGTTGAGAAAAATTCAGAATTCTTTTAAGTCGTATTAATGTATTATAGTATGATAAATAATAGTACAAACTTAGCACAGAATATTAAACAACAATTATTAAAATAAATATTTTAATTTCGCATACAAAGAAATACATCAAATATATTTTATATTAATAGTTTTTATACGATAAATTATAAAACAGAATTATTTGCATGATGTAAAAAAGAGAACAAAATAGTAGAATATTTATAGTTTACACCCATCGAAACCAATTTTGGTGATATATTATTATAAATTTGAATGTATGAACCATTGAATTAAAAAAATTATTCTGCTTTGAGTTTAATTGAAAATGTAAGCCACAATCGCTTTAATTTCTTCAACGTTTATCACAATTTTCACCTTTTTATAGTTTTCCTATTGTGGTTAAGGAAACTACCAAGAACTTTTAAAATAACTTATTTAAAGTTACAAGCTAAATAAATTGTTTATTAATTTATTTATAATAAAAGTGCTACATGAAACCTTTTGGTGCTTTGTACTAACAAAAAAAAAAAAAGTGTTAACAAAATCATTTTTCACTTAAATAAGCACTGAGATTTTGAAAATTTAAAAAAATCAATAACATAATATATAAATATACCTTATACTCAATACTGCAGCATATTATTTAAACACATAATATATATAATTTTAGCAAGGATAAAAGTCAATATAACTCATACCATTAAAACTCATATTTAGATAGGTATACAATATTACAATATTCCAATTTTTAAAATCCACTGTTTCAAGATTATGGAGTGATAGATACAATTTTAAAAATTATGTACATCATTTTATAAAATCAAAATAAATATCAACATAATATTATATATTTTCCGCCCTACTATACGCCCTAACTATGCGTTCGCAGTGCCTTAAATCCACCCCTGATAAATTATGTTATATTTATATAATCATCATTATTATTATTATAATTATTTGATAAGTTGAACTATTTTTAGCAAAAAATATTATCTATAATTTTGTAAGTCCATATACAACGGTACACAAATAATAATAAACGAGTTGGCGGAGTTTCTTGACGTATTATAATTTATCCTTTTCGAATTACAATAAAATAATTTAATTTAATTTAATTCAATAATTACAATTTATAGTATATTTATAAACAATTTATATATTTGTATTTATATTCTATTATATCTACCCACAATTTACATTTATAATTTTTTGAATTATGATTAAAATCAGTTCATAAGAAAATTAATGTTCCATTAATAATTCTATTTGTTTATTTTCACAATTATGTATTTCGAAAACTCATCTTAATAATTTTAAATACCACAATGTAATAAAATAATAATTTTTAAATTTTATATTGTTCATTAGAAACCACGATTAACTTTGAAGGTTAAAGAATAAAAAATATAAAATACACATATTATTGTAAAATCAGTTATAAATACCATTTAATTAACTAAAATATATTAATATATTTTTTTATTAACTGAATTGGTTGTAAATATTTATAATATTTACCAAAATTTTAAAGATGTAAAAGTTACTTTTAAATTTATTTCGAGTTGAATAATTTTAAAATGTGTATTCTTTACTTCTTAGTATAAATAAAACCGAGTGGTTAGAATTAATCATTCTGCTACTTCATTAATTTTGAAAAGTTATATTATATATGAAGGACCAATAATTATTTGCATAAATAACTTTATAATTTTTCACGCAATCCCTAAATAAGTTTTTAAAAAATTATAAATTATAAGGTTTTGTAAATTTTAGTCATGATATAAAAACTATTATTTTTTTAAGAGAATATGTTAACCAAATGTTTTTAATCAAATAATGAGTAACTGATACTCTTTATACGTAAACAAAATAATAATTAGGTGCTCAAACTGAATAATTTCAAAGAATTAAAACAATTTAATTTTATTAATTATTTGGATACATTTTCATTTCTTCGGCCTGTTTAGTGTCTTTTTTGCTAAACATCTGTTAACTTGCACTCTCTCGAAGTATTCAGTATACCTATATGTAATGTCATAAATGTGATAGTTTGATCGTCAAAACTCAAAAGTTTTATTATACACTTACCGTAAAGTATAAAAAATTTATTTATTTATTTAAAAAAATGTTTTATTATATCACACTTAATAATTAACTACTAATAAATTAAACTAGACATCTTGAACTGATATAATAACTGTTAGTAGTATCTATTATTTGGTACCCAATTAATTTTAGATACAAATATCTACCAATTATACGAGTAGGTATATCATAAATGTATAAGTGACGGATCTCAATTTTTCAATAATTTAAAAAAAAATCTAAGGTTTTTAAGTGACACAAATTTAATATATAGTATTATTAAGATGTTTACCTTGTTTAATACACATAACAAAACTAGAAAATCATTTTAAGTTTTAAATATTCTTACCCAACAAAATATTACGTAAGTAGGTAACACAATTCATATTGATAATTAGTTAAATATGCTGAATTTGAATAAAAACTCACGACATTATTATACATAAATTAATATTAGTCATATAAACCATTTTCACCATCGAAAAAAAATATTATAATGTTATGATAATAGTATTCAAAATGATGCACTTTTTTTACAAATATACACTTTTGTGAGCATTAACTAATTTACAGAAAAGGTATAGCATTTTTTCTAGAGTAAAGAATCCTTTAGAAATCTTGAATCTACACCATTATTTTTACTGTGTTATTCATTAAATTTAAATGCACATGAAAAATAAATAAAATGAAATCAAAATGTATTATATTGAAAAATTGAATTTAGATAACACAAACTCATATCTTTAGTTTTTGAATTTAAATTTGTATGCATGGCCTATACGAAGATTATATTTATTTCAGTTTAGTGAACAGCACAAAATCGTTAGTTAAATATAATAGACTTTCTTACGAAATCCCAGTCGCTTGGATAATGTGCAGGGTTATTCTATCTTTAAATATCTCAACATCGTTGAAAATAAATGCTCAATTCGTATTCGGGAGATGTCTCAGCAATCCCGGTTGTCCAAGTACAAATCATACATTTAAATAGGTATATTTCGATAACTATAGTGAATCACTTGTTTAATAAGTCATAAAAAATACTCGTTTAATGAATCTAGAGTATTCTGTATTATAGTTTTGCGTGATTAAACCATTCCTAAATATGGATAGAATATTATATTGTATTATCAATCAAGAGACATATTTACCAATGGCAAATAATGGATTAACTCGATAAGTCAAATACTAATCGTCATTCAAATATTAGAGGTAAAATTGTGTTATGCATTAAATTTAAATTCTGTGTATTATTATTATAATATCATCATTGACGTTGAAATCATTCTGTATGCAATAAATAACACATAATAATATAGGTAGGTACTCCTTATAATTTAGCTCGTCTGTTGGTTGCAATAGAACGAATGGCGTATAATAAATTTCAATATAGATTTATACATAAATTATTATTACCTACATATTGAGTCATTCGTTGATGTGATAATGAAAGTAAGTACTTGAAAATAAGATCCAACATTTTTGTGTTTGTAGCGTTCGTATAATATAACAATCGTCGGTAGGTATCTGATCACAGAATTGTTATTCATAGTATTACTGTTGTTCAATATAATATCATAAAATTAAATTTTCATTTTTACGCATATTCTAATAATGTATTGTGTGATTATTATCGTAAACTCGGTAATTTATGAACTTTATATTTTATAATTTATGAATAAAACCACTGAAAAATATACTTTGACTGATACGTGTATTACAGTAGGTAGGAACTAAAATATATACAACCACTGACCCACTTGAATATTTGTACAGGTTATTCTCCAATCACTAAGTATAATAATATTCAGTTCATTGTCACCAGGGATACCAGCTATCATATTCCAAGTAAACATCATTAAAGCAACCCACTATCATCTAAGCACCTCTATCGCCTGAACAACTTAACTATAATAAACAAAGAAATAATGACAACAATAAAAATAGAGCTTTGACAGATTTAAAAACTGAATTAATATTAACTCTTCAAAAGAACGATGCAACTTTAAATTAAGTTTTTACGTATTTTAAATTAGTTTGATTTTTAATAAATAGGTAGCGCTAAAAGAGAAAAAATCGCATTGTTAATCATCCAGTACTGATTGAAGAAATCCTAGGGTCGATAAATTTTCTTCTTCGCTACAGGGTTCTAAATTAATTTATAATATTATGACTACTATAACAAACTATATATCCCTTTGTGACATAGGGTTTTCAAATATAAATATAGATTGGTTTATTCTTACCAAACGTATACTTGTCAATTAGGTATTACATTTTAAATTTTAACTTTAATTATAGAAGTAAATAAAAGTTGAAAAGTAACTTTTAACTTTAAATTAATTTCAGTCAGTTAAAATAAATAATTTCTCTTTTCAGTCTTGAACAACTACAAATCCGCAAATAACACCACTCACTATAGTGATGAGTAAAACGTCTAAACTATTTTACTATAAAAAACATTCAAAAGTAGGTACCTAGGTAATAGGTATATATAGATATACTCGCACACATAACACACATGATTGTTATTTATTTTCTTCTGATATTCCATACATATTCGACATATCAAACTCTATGTGAATAAATATGAATAATCATTTAACATTATAATTAATTAGCGTAATTTTTAAAAATGTATCAAAGTTTTAAAAAAAATTATTCTATAGAATCTATAGAATAATTATGGTACTCTATTGTATGAACTATAGAGTATAGGCATCAAACGATTAACTGTCATTTTTGATTATAATTCATTCAATAAATTAGTTATTTAAAAATAAATATGTGATATCTAATAATTTGAAATTCAACAGAATAAAACTATACAACAAATCATTGTATAGTTAAAGATGAGAATATGATGTAAAAGATATGAATTTCGAACTTCGTAAAATTAATTATACATTACACAACGAATGGAATTCATATTATGTCTACCTTGAACCATAATAAATATCTACATTTGGTGTCAATAATCTTTTACAGAGAGATTCAAATTGTTTAAGAAAAGTTAAATTACAAAAATTATAAATCAATAAAAATATTTATATTATTTATATAAGTTTTGGTTATTGCATTTGTAAATGGGAGATTTTAATTATAATATAAGATAAATTGTTTGAGCGAGTATATTTTGATTTTGATATTATATTCATTTTTAGAATAATAAAGGAGTAAAGCCTAACCTATTGGTATTCTTGTTTTTTTTTTTTTTTTATAGTCTCTTCTGTGGGCACTTTTCTGTTTATAAAATAGATTATAATGCAACTCTGTCTATATTACACTATAAGTATTATCTCAAGAATTTTTCAAAATATAGTATTTAAGTTTATTTAAAAATTCTAAAAATTAGATTTTTAATAAGTACGTGATTGATTAAATAAAGAAAGAGCAGTCTATTTTTTTTTTATTATTCGAATCATACTGTAAATAGCAAATGAAGTCTGAACTAACCTTTCCTAGTGAACCTATAAAAACTAAGTGAAAAATATTAATCAAGAACGTGTCATGTTAGTCATTAGCACTCAGTAGGTCTTGGAAAATATATTCATAGATTTGTTCGAGTACAATTATTATAGTATAGTATAGAATATAATATATAAATCGTATAGTAATAAATACTTAACGCCAAGTACATGTTTACTGGGCCGAAATGAGTGTTAAGCTGTATTTAGCCAGGTTGTTGTTTTTTCATTATTATTCATAAATCATAATATAAAGATTGTTATTTGTGAATTGAATGTCCATACCTAGTATATTATTATATTTTGAGTTGACTAATTAAAACTAATTCGTGGTCATTATGACTGATTTTTAAACATTATAGTTTATAATATAATTGTTAATTATAGTGTTTTAACATAATATGAGTAAATAGGCAAATCATAATGCGCATTTTTTTTAACAATCAAATTTGTTTTTTAGTACAACATTGTTCCCGAATTTGAAACTCGAAACTTATATAACCCTAAACACTATATTAGAATATTATATGAGTAGGTAGGTATCTACCTAATTATTAAATCAATTATTGCTGTGACAACTATCATGAACTCTCAAAATGAGAGCAAAAGTAGGTGTTACCGCTATTATCATTGATATACGAAGGTCATGCAATGGATGCATTTTGATCAACTCATTCGATAAATCTCGTTTGTTTAATTTTATAGCATAAATTATTAATTAGGTATTTAACAATATGTGCAATGTAATACGGTATACAAGTTATACAAATAAATAACATACTTCAGTCAATTTATTGATTTCATAATAACCAGTTTTAACTTGTAGACGATGTTTCATATTCATTCATTGTTAACTATTGTAACATCACTAACATTGTTTTATTTGTTTTAATTTAACTATATATGAACATGAATAATTTTAGTCGTAAAAACATTTAAAAATTAAATCAATAAAAAATAATGAATACTTTTCAGAACTAAAATATAAGGCTTCTACCCACAATCCACATCCATATTATTCATATTTTTTGAACATGTAAAAACGTATATGTATCAATTTATATATTAGGGAAGCACATTATACAAGTCACATGTCAAAATACAAATTCGAATATACCTAAGTATTAAACAAATGCCAACTACCGGCTTTTTACACTTAAAAGAATACCCGTTTCGTCTGTACAATGTAAATATAAGTACAGAATTTATGTTGTGAGCATTATTAAATTTAAAACAAATTGACTATAATTAAATTTAAAGGTAAAAATATTATCCAAGACATCTCATATGCTCTTATTCATAATTATATTTTAAAGTGAGATTCAACTTGCTTTAAAAATAAAATATATCAATAAAATCCTATGAAGTGCTTTATAGGTAATATTCTTAACTCTAACTCTGATAATAGAACAATTCACTGAAGACTAAAGTAAATAAAAGCCAATAGTACAAGGTTAGTTCTCCTGAACTCAAATAGTCTACGCTGCATACATTTGTCTAAAACGGAGAACCCACTTGTAGGTTATGTATCTACTTAATATAAAATTTCACTAAAAAAAATCCACTCGTTGCTATTAGTTTAGGTACCTATTTGCAAGGACAAAGTATAATAAAAAATGGACGCCAAGCGTGTTGGTCAATAACTGACCGGTGATGAAAACATTAGTTTAATATATTCACTTTAAAACATTCAAGAGTCTCGTCTGGTATTACATATTATGTTTCTATGCTGTCCACAGTCTAGGAATTCGATGATTTCGATTTCATTTTTTTTTCTATAGCATTTTTTTTTCAACATCGTGGTATGGCGTTAACACATAAGTACCGCAGACACGATACAATTGTTATAATATTATTAATTCATATATTGCAAACCTTCAGCGCGTATTAGCCCTTCAATACGTCCTGATAACTGATATTGCTGTGAAATATAAATAAATTCAGTGAAAATCGTTGGGAAATTTCGCAATTTCTTCAAACAACAAATGTGTAACGTACATGTTTACTAGTTTTTTTATGTAGCTGAAATCGCGGAGACTTCAGTCTCTCACACTTCTTGCAAATATTTTTGCGTGCCTGTTAGTTGTCGTATAATATTATTATACTGATATTGAATATACCCGCAGACCGCGTAAAATACACGTAGACGTGCAAAACTGACAGCATAGAGTCGCGGTTATCGGAGAAAAAAGCTGGTCGGTGGCCATACACTTGTCTAATCGATGCCGTAATTAGGTTATGCCGTTTACCCGTGTACGATATATATAATACTATACTACTATCATATATAAAACCTGTTCCTACGTTTTCGTGGTCGAATCGGACCAACGCGCGCGCGCGCATTATACCGTTTTGCAGAGGATAACTCCTTTCTTTCAGAACAAATGTCTAAAAAAAAATAAAAAAAAATAACATATTGTAGCTATATTACAAGTGTATATACAGAGATATACGTGAAGCAATAATTTTATGGGTAGATAATATACCAATAATGTATTATGTATACAATATATTAGTTATATACATATAATATATGTATTGTACCCAAATCGAATGCTGCAATTGCAAACATTACGCAATTTACGTACTCGTACCTAATACTTACCCACTCATTGCCGGTAAGTAGTAGCAATACGCGTTCGCAAACATCAACCTGGGATTTATGTCTCTATATAACTACTAGCAAAATATAAATATTTAAAAAAATTTAGGTGGCGTGTAAATATTAAACAGTATAATTTCTGTGATGCTAACGTCATCGTCATCTACTACTAAATACTCGGTGATAATTATTATGTTATACTATATATTATAATATGTCATGTATGAAACAAATTGCAATGCAAACACCAATAATAAATTATGTAATATTAATAATATAACCCATTAAAGTTTTGTTTTTTTTTTCTATCATTGTATAGCCCCATTTTAGAATTTAGATTTCCCATATAATTTATCTTAGTTATCGAAGGTTGTACATTATGTACTATATAGATAATAGACAGGTATAGATCTTATTATAAAATAATATAGTATTGATGGTAAATTGTAATAATTCTCTTGGGCAGACAAAATTATCAAATTTATTCAAATTCATACCTACTTCTAAACATAATTATACTATTGGCTATATCGAACCAGTTTTTTAAAATTATATTTCTTGATTTTAAATTTATATTAAAATATTATTATCATAATCACACGTCTAAATGCCTTTTATTTAGGTATAATATTAATATATTTTTGTTGGTATGTCTTATTAAGTTAACTCCAAGCTTCAACTGTTTATATTACAAACTCATTTTAATTTGGCATTTTATCAAATGTTTTCAATTATTTACACCCATAATAATAATTAATTGAATTCGTAGTTTACGAGAGAATAATATGAGTAATGAGTCAAGTATATTACTTAAAGTTTAAAGCTTCTAATATTATTTGAAAGATTTCAATACTGAATAATGAAATTATTAATGTACATTAATGCTTATATTTATACGATTTTTATGATAAATTTATAATACTATAAAGTATCATAACCATAGATCCATGATCCATACTGTAGCCGGTAATGTATGAATTTACATTTAATTAAGTCATGCAATAATTTACATTTTAATAAAAAAACAATTATTATTTGTTATCAATTTATAAAAATATATAATTAACATTCTATTAATCGGAATTTCAACGTGTTAATATTATCATAATAATGATAATAATATTATTAATATTGACTTATTAAATATAAAAAAAATTATAGTTAAAGACTTAATATAGAACGAAATTAACTTATATAATAAATTATAATTCTCTTAAAAGCTATTAAAATTAAGCTGTGTTAATTATGTTAAAAAATTAAAAACTCTTTTGATTATTTACAATAACATATTATTTTATTATACTTGCTATTGCTGATAAATTATACTACTAAAGTAACATTACAGCATAATATTAATATACTACAATCCTACTTCGGCTACAGAGCACATTATAATATAATATATAATAATTATCAACACTATAGGATTTCTTTTTAGCTCGACAGCAGTGATTGAAAATCGATATAGGTATTTGAGTATGGTACATAAAAAAATATGAACAAATATTATTTCCAACAACTCGTATTTCGTATGCTATAGTTATACTACGTGCGTACATGCCTATGTGAAATTCTCGGATAAATAAACACAATATGAAGCTGTAGGTCAATGTTTATTTACGCGCGTGCAGATAGGACATTTTTGTGGAGCTCGATATATAAGAGGATATGAGTACCCGTCGTTGACGGTAAGGAAAAATAATAATATTATGATGTATTAAATATTTGGAAGAAAACGAAATGGGTCCAAATTTTTGATTAATAAAAATGATTTATTTAATACGTATTACCTATATATTATACGTCAATGTAGTGTATAATGTATATGCTCATATCAAAACAACTCATATTGAAATTGTATTATAAATACATGATAAAATATAGGCACCTATTACGCGTGCGTACCTGAAAATCGGGGTATGTTATTTAATCTGGAATAGCGTTTGCAGATTTGTAAATCAAGACCTGACACATAACGATATGGTTATTTCAGTAAATCGTAACCCGACTGTTTTTGATAGGAAACTGTATCATTGTTGTGCGATTTCGGACACGGAAAACATTCCGCAATCACCATACAGCTATAGTTTGATACGCGTCATAATCATTTAAAAATTGTCTTCCGCTCATTGTATTACGATCCGATACGCTTCCTACAAAATGCTCGACGCGACCAACGAAATTATAATATCCTCATAATAATTGTATAATAATAACAACGTTCTATAATCAACATATTTCGCAAACAATCGGCCTAACTCGAAATATCGGCACTATGACGAAAAAAATAAGGCGTAATAAAATAATTGTCTCTCAAACCGAGAAACTCATAAATAGTAATAATACATAATAATAATAATAATAATAATATTGCGTTGAAGTATGTTACATAATACAAATTACCTAGGTAAACTATTAAAATAAAATATTTTTTTATTATAAAACGCTCAAAAAATGAATAAAATTCTCCATCTACATATTCACTCAATAATTATAGCTATAATATAATACTATAGTACTACATATTTACTAGAAAATCAACGTAAAACTGCATAAGTAATAATAAATGCAGGATAAATTACATACAGGCCATTTATAAATATTTAATAAACATCACTCTACACTAATAAATCGCAGTAATTAGGTCACAGTAAAACTACATAATATTATACATTTATTATTATTATTATTATTAGTAGTAGCAATATAATGCTAGAATTAGTTATTGTATTAGTAATAATATTCATTATTAATATGAGGTTAACTAACATTTTAAAAACAAAGTATTTTCCACAAATATATACAAATACGAATAATACGATTTAGTAATATCTATACGGAATTACAATATATTCAGTTTGTTCCATATATTTTAATTTGTTAACCGAAATTTCTAAATTTGAATAAAGAAATAAAATAAATTTAAATCGAATAAAATATACTCAAAATTACACTTGAAAAAAAAATGATGGTTTTAGAAAATAAAATACCTTTAAAAAATGTTCACGTAAAATCATTTCAGAATCCCGAAAAATGTGTACATTGTCAAGTCAACCCATGAGCGATATACCCGATGTATAATTTATTACAACATAATAATATAGCATATCAACTATAGCAGTTGACGTGCGTGTTTGTCTTCGATGACTGTTTATATACGAATATACGTGATGTGAAATTATATAATATTATATATAAGACA
Organism: Aphis craccivora; assembly: GCA_009835225.1. Taxonomy (NCBI): domain Eukaryota; kingdom Metazoa; phylum Arthropoda; class Insecta; order Hemiptera; family Aphididae; genus Aphis; species Aphis craccivora. The sequence continues at coordinate 49,233 of VUJU01000830.1, forward strand.
AACATTGTGAAGATCGAATTCCTTTATTTGTAGTGTCTTTCAGTGGCTATTTTGGTGTGTACTACGACACATTTTGTGCACTACGAAAAATAAAAATGTGCACCACCTTTATATAATACTATATTACATTCTGCAACCATACCTTGGACGAATTGATAATAACTATAAACTCAAATTTAAATATGTGCACTACGGAAAATCAAAAAAAAAATGGCCACTGGTGTATTTTGATAATATACATTATATATATATAAGATAGTTGCATTGTTAAATCGTGGCAAAACGAACGTACCGGAAAATAATTGTTATGGTGACTAGTACCTGCGTAATAAATCACAACACGTTCATTCGTCCATAAGCATTATGATAATATTATATTATAATTAAGTTTTCTTTTTAATTATGATCAGTGGTCCTAATTTCCCTAACATGTACATTTTATGCGCATATATTTCATGCTCTATTTGGATAAATAATTAAATAAAATTAGGTACCTACCTATTGCTTAATGTTCTTTATTAATGCAAATTTCAAGAAATTGGTTTATTTTCAGTAAAATTAAGTAACTGACATTAACCATAGTCATTTAACCAGGATGGGTAAAATACAACGATGATAAAAAAAAAATTATAAAGTATATTAAAATCAATGATAAAAATAAGTATTATATGATATATTTACAAATTTTGTTTTATAATTTTTATATACCTATAATCAATACAGTATAGTTACTAGACTTAATAGTTATTGACTAATACTTACACTAAATTATATCCTCATCTTCTTCGTCGTTTTTATCGATCTTTATCCAAAAACTTCGGCCAATAATTTAAATGAATAAAAAAAATATAATCAAAATATATTTAATTTAAGCAGGATGAAAAATTAATATAGGTAGATAGGTGTACGAATAGTAATTTTATTGAAAATGACTCATCTTCTACGTATACTAGTACTTAATGTGCTTTATTAAAATTATTTATAATTTATATTGTATACTTACTTGAATATTGCTATAAATAATGCTTAATAGTATATAATTAGTAATTACCAAAGATAAGTGGTAACACTTATTCGTAATAATTACAATAAAAAGTTATTATTATAAATAGGTAGTGAGTATCTACATATACAATAAATTAATTGACCTTCTGTGAATTGATTGCGAATAAATATTGAACCTATAAAAAGAAATGGTAAAAAAACTAGTTATAAATACTTATAATACATAATACAGAAAACTGCAGACTGTTAATATATTTTAGCATATTTTAAAAATAAACACGACGTATGTAGTAATGAAATACCTTGCCATCTCTCTTAACTCCGTAGTTATAACTTATGAAGTGTCTGTACTTATAAAAGGTGTCGAGTGTTGTTTATTACTTGTTTTAAATATTATATATATACAATCATATTTATAATATATGGATCTAATATTTATAAATTATTACATCTAACTCCTCACAGTTTTAAAATGTCTAACAAATAAGAATAAACTCGATTATCACACATCGAGAAAAAATACAATACTCGTATATAGTACCCACTGTCCACCTACATGTTGTCACACATAATCACAGTATCAAATTAACAATATAATAATGTAATTTTTGACCTACAAAAACCTTAATGACATTTCATAGTTTTCAACCAGCACCTAAATGTCAAAATCAACCACCTTCGCACTTAACGTATTACAATAGTTTTTACTATATCACTTAAGTTTAGAAAATTCTTGCACTGTCACGTAAAAATTCTTTTTTCAATATACATTTTTTTAACTTTTCTTTAATTTCAAATTTATCAATAAAAAAAAAACGGTTACATAATTTATAGATTTTCAAGGTATAAATAATTTTAAATGTTTCTAAAAATGTACAACTTAACCAAAAAACAAATTTTACAAATATTAGTGATTTCAACGAATTAACCTAAAGTTTCAGCATTAAACACTTATGAAAAAATCATGCTTATGTATTATTAACATTTTAGATTCAGAGCGAAGCGATAAATGTATTAATTTTACAATGTTATGTGTGTTTTTTTTTTGTCTGTGTACACGAGAACGTGTCGAGAAAATGCTTCGACTTTCAACTTCAGTAGCTTTTCCGATTCGTAAGTGAATCTAGTTGGTGCGTTGGGGAGGTCATTTTTTGAAATTCCCAATAGTTTTCAAAAGCATCGGAAAAACTCGAAGCATCATTATAGGAAAAATTTCTAGTACGTTTGAATTTGAAATTTTTACGAAATAGCGTAACGATTTATCCTCAAACGATTTTAAATATTTGTTATTATTCAAAAAGTAGGTTATGGACTGTATAGGACTGTAGGACTGTATAAGACATAGATACTTGAAAATTTCACCAGTTATTTAAATTGGCATTTTCTTTACATGATTAACTTTTCAAAATGTCAAAATGAAGTGTCAAGTGAAATAAAATTTTTTTGGCCCAATCAAAATATTTAAAATTTAATACAAAGTTCTTCATAAGTTCTTCTTATAGTGATTAAAAAATTATAAGAATACACAGGCATAATTTTTTTTTTTATTAGCATTTGAAGTTCAAATATTGACAAAAATTTGTCAATATCATGGCTATTTGCAAATTATTTTATAGGTATAATTCATAAAATTTTTTATATATGTAGCTAAGGGTTGAAATTTCAATACGAGATTTTCCATAAGTTTAGCTTATAATAATTATAAAAGAACTTAAATTCTGGTATATTCAGGCCATTAAAACATAAACCACCTTCTTTACCAACCACTGGAAATTATATCCTAGGCTAACAAATTATCTTCGTTCAGAATCGTTTTTCGTATACAATGATACCTATCATTGGATTCAAATTTAACACTCCTATAATACAAAATAATGATCCATACGCCACCTAATGTACAGCAGAGCGGTACTCACTTACGCACTTTCTTATGTTTAATTTTACCACCACAATATTATGAAATATATTATTAAAATTAATAATGAAATACTTACCTATGATATGAAGATCATAACTTATACATCATACGATTTAAAAAAAAAAAAAAAATACATAAGCTCTATCGGAAATATAGTACCAAATTGAAGTTTTGATTCTAAAAATCAATTTGTTGCGTTACGGTGTAACGTGATATCTACTATATGCCAATATAGTATAGTAGCTATAATAATATGTTGAATGTTGATACATTACATAATTTATAAGCAATGATGGGGTGCCCTCTCAGTGATAAAATGTGGGAGTCATATTATTATACGCCATCGATTTATTGGGTTAACATGTTTAAACTTAGTATAGAAAATCAATAATTTTTGATTTTCACATTTATTAAATAAACAATTTGATTAAATTTAAGACTTAAAATACTATACTTTTGTTTAACTATAATTCAAAGTTCAAACATATTACATTCAATTTTATTTTCTACTAATTCTACTGATAACAGTGATAACACCTAAATAATATCCTGAAATTTGATAGCTTTAAGTTACAATTTTCAACCAATAATTTATAATATTATAGATAAATATAAAACATATTGTTATAAATATATAAATATTGGTATCTCGTAATATTAATTTAATGTATGTAGTATTATGTATTGAAGCAAAATACCAATAAATATCACTTCATTTATATCTATAGTCTATACCTAATTTAAAAAATATAATTTAATATTTTTATTATTTGTTGAAAGTTAATACTAGAAATCGTCACCCAAAACTAATAACCAATAGTTTCTTTCAAATCAATTTCACCTACCTATTTAAAATTGTAAAAGCATTATAGTTTTACCTGTTTATTAAATAATTTTTAAAATTAATTCTTCATAATTTTAAATGAAACGTTTTACTTTAGTCTTTAACTCACAAACAAAAATATTTATAAAAAAAAAAACATTAATGTTGGTCAAACCATTCATGATTTAAAAAAACATATTTTTAATTAAATACACACCATACCGTTACTAAATATCTGTATATATAACTACTATACGAATTACGAACAGCATTTAAACTAAAACAGTGGTTCCCAACCTCTTCTATTCTACGCCCCCTTTGGCGTAAAAGCCAAACTTTTTCAAAAGTCTCGCTTCCCCTCATAGGTATATAAATTGAAAATATTGAATTTATAAAATGAATAATTAAATAAATACAATTTTACTTCGTGATGACAGCTTGTGCCTCCCCAGTAATGTGTATACGCCCCCCTGGGAGGGCGCACCTCCCAGGTTGGGAAACATTGAATTAAAAGAACTACCTACGTATCAACAAATATGTATTTAAATCATTTAACCATAGAATATAATATAATTATGTATTCAAATAGCGTTAGCGTAGGTAATTGTTTGCCACACACATAGCTAACACTATACAATAAAAATTTGCTTTCTTATTTATTTTTTTTTTGAAAAGTGATACATTATTGTTCTTTTTCCATATCCTTCAACCAATTGAAGGGTCCAATGCAACAATCAGTCAACTCCATTTTCATGTATTTTTCAGGAGATCTTATAAACTCATTAATGAACAAATTAATTTTATAGAATAATTTTGTTTATACCATTTACTTATAAACTACTTGTTGCATCATATAAAATATGATAAAAACCTTTATGCAAGGTCCATTAGGTTTAATTATTTTTGGAAGTTAAGGACTACCTGGAATTGTCTGGTTGTTGCCCAAAATATATCATGTTTTTTGAAAGCTTATAAGTTCAAAAATCAATTAAAAATAAGGATTGAAAAATACTAAGTTTATTTAGTTGAATATCCGTGTATAATATATAAAGAATGTAAAAATATGATGAAAAACTTTGTAAATCTTTTTATTAGCATGAAAAATAAAAAATAAATAAATAAAATATTCCAAATTGAATAAATTAGGACTTCTTGTCATTATTCTGATACAAAAATTATTTGGAATAAATTAATAAATGTTTTAAACTATTTAAATATAACTTGCTATTATGTTACCTTTCTTTATGTATTATAAAAAATATTGAAATGTTGAATAAATTATGATTTTAATGTAACAACCAGACAACTCCGGGAGTTATCTTTTTGTTGCGCTTAAATTCACAATCAGACAACTCCATTTTTACTCATATTTAATTTATTAATTAATGGAGAAGTACGTTTGTTGCACCTATTTGTGAATAATTTTATTCTTTATCTTATCAATGAATAAAACGATTTCGCTCAAAAATGGAGTTGACTGGTTGTTACATTGGACCCTTCAATTGTGTAATTTAGTCAACACTTTCAAGTATGAGTATAAAATGTCCTATATTCACATTCACTATACCTGTATATGTATACTGAAATGTCTTCATCACCGTTCATAAAACTATTCACAACTGTCATTTAACGAACAAACACACACACACATATCTAATATATATATATATATATTATATGTATATTGTATATTGTTTAAATTCATAATGACGAATTCAGAAACATTGACAGGCAATAAATTATACGAATATAAAAAATGTTTAAATACTCAAAATACTGGACGTATGAAATATCGAAGAGTTATGACTAAAAGCTAAAAACAAATAACTAATAAAGCGCAATGACACTATAACTATTAACAATATTATATATAATAATTATAATATTATATATTATAATATACCATACAATATATATACTACTACAATAATATTTGGTATTAAACGTTGTTGTCACGTTTTTTTTAGAAAAATCACATAGAATTATATTGTATGCCGTTTGGAGAAGATTATTGTAGTTAAAAAATAAAAATTTTCATTAAAAAATACTTAGATGTCATATAATAATAAAGCTGGCATACCTATTACGCAATTATTAAATATAACTAGGTATCTACCCTAAAATTATAATACGACTACGAGTATTATACTTGCGTAAAGTTCACATAAACTACATTTTTTTTCTATTTAACATATTTATTATGAAAACTAACATTGTTTTATGAATTAAAACTTATAAGGCTATAACCAAATTTTAAACTGCAATTAATAAATATTTTTATTTACCTACTGATTAACATTATGGGTTTATTATTTTGAATACCTACTACCTACGTCCTACACCAATACTCCAAAGTGGCATAGCCGTAACTATAAAGCGTTTACCGTATGATGCTTATTTAAATATTATACACAGTTGCATCATTTATCTAGCTAGGTTCATTTATTCATATTTACAACCATGTTCTTAATAGAAAGAACGAATATCGATTTTATTAACTTTTACAATTACAATTTACATCAGTGTTAATCTTTTCTATAAAATATAATACGTAAAATTAATATATATATCTATAATCAATTCTATATATGTATCAATTATCATCAAAATTATTAATAAGAAGGTAATATGTAGCTTATGCAATTCACCACTTATATATAAAAAAAAAAAAACATATACTTCTAGTCAATTATCCATTATTCTTTAGCACATGTATTAACTAATTAACAATAATATGTATACAGACTAAAGCACATAATATGTCTCATTTTATATACTTCAAATAATAATAATAGTCAAGCATAAATCGCAACGTTTTCGTATTTCCCGTATAGGTGCCCAAGTCCGAATATGAATAATTATTATATTAGCCAGTTTAAAATTTTAAGAGTAGTTATTATCCATAGGTAATATAAAGTGTATTAAAAAAAATATATTGGGAAAAAATTAAATTAAATTTTGTTTTGAATCTTAAGAATCATTTTTCTAAATAGATAGATATTGGGACGTTAGGTAATAGTTTTTTGCATCACACGTAGGTACCTATATACAAAGTAAATAAACTGAACCTATAGTGTATACCGTACGTAGTATGTATAAATATATTCATAGATTAATAAAACTATAAATAACCCTACGACCCTAGCGTAAATAATCTATGATATAGTAAACACGCTGGTAAATAAAAATATTATGATATCTGGGCAGTGAGGACATTATTATCATTATTCTAACCTAACCTAAACTTTCGAGAATCGAGATTGTACTTTTTTTACTGTCAACTTTTATTTTCACAACAATTATAAATTAATATATATAATACTGGGTGATTCTTTTATCAAACAACACTTATTATTTCAAAATCTACAAACGTTTTTGACAATTTTGATACAACATTTCCAGTCAAAATAGAACAATTTTTTGATCATTATAATTTTTAAATGATAACATATTATATTTTTAATTTAATATTGAGAAGCACAATATTTTTTGGAAGAATTCAATACATAAAAATAGAAATGCTGACAAATAATTTATAAGTTATAAGTATTTATAAAATAGATAAGCGGAATAGTAGACCAACATTTCCGCGTACCACTCCAATCACCAAAGCTTTAAATACTTACGTATAATTAAAAGTTATATACATAGATATATGGATAACTTTGTTTACTTTTCTAATTTCTTATTTAATTTATATTTTTTTTTACTTAAACATTGACACGTTGTATACGAATTACGAGTACTTACATACAATTATACACAAACTGTTACTTTAATTTATTGTTTAATATAACATATATATATTTTTTTTTGAATTCAGAATAAAACTCTATATGGTAAAAACAATATAAACTGTTTAACTGCATGAAAAATAGTTTTACGTGTATACGATGAAAATTTAATTGTACCCATATTATATATAGTTGGCCTAACTCGCCATTGTCCTAACTCCAATTAATATGTCATTGTTTAAAATTATTATCATTCCAATAGAATACTTATTTTTCCATAAAATCAGCTGTTAAAGTTCTGAAGAAATTAGATTTTAATAAAGTTTTTTTAAATTAATGAAACGTTTTTTATCTCTCCTGAAAAATTGTCATTTTGGAATTAGGACAATAGCGAGTTAGGCAGTATAACGTATTTAGAGGGGAGCTAGAGGGAACGATCGCCCCTGGCGGAATTTTTATAGGGAAGGCATCAGATTTTTACATAATACCCAATACCCATCTTTAGTTAATGAAAATAAATATAACATACATATTTTTTTTTACTTTTGTTTTAAAAAAGATAACTATAATGAATGGTCGCCGAAAATTAAACTCCGACACTCTCGTTATGTGACAATAAAAGTCAAGTTATTTTTTTTATGTAGGTATGTCGTATGTGAGAGGGAAATTAGCACTCGTGCGCCAAATTTCTGAATACATCTCTGAAGTAAGGTCGACAATATGCAAAACAATTAGCTTTTAAGTTATTTTAGTCTTTGTATGGTTATATAACTTTTAAGTAATAAAAAATACATTTTTGTAACTCGCTCATAATAATTAAGCGAGTAGGAAAATGTTAATCGTTTTTCTTACATGATAAACACTTTTATAGAAGCATTAGAAAAAGCAGAATAGGCGGAAATCCGGGGGGCTTGCGGGGACTAAGCCCCCCCCCCAAAAAAAAAAGTTTAAGGTACAGCTGCTCTAGTACAGTTGTACCATATAGATGTAATGAGCATATTATATTACTTAGCCCCCCCTCAGAAATTTCATCAAATTTTCGCTTATGAAATGCAGGCACACAGCTATCATTGTTTAGTCAATACTGCAGTTGGTGAGTAGGTACCTATTTTTAATCTAAGTATTTTTTTTTTCAAAAGTAAAACTCTATTTTCTAAAATCTGTCACACAATTTACCTAGTTGTAAGTTGTAACGTGTATACCAATTTAAAAAATACTGAATCGATGTACGAATCGTATATTATTATGTTATGGACATTTTTAATTCTATGTATAAATATTTAAGATAAATTAAAAATTGCATTAATATTGTTTTTATATACATATAATGCCCTTCCTCCAAAACAATTTACTTTAACCCCCCCCCCTAAAAATTTGGTTTGGCTACGGGCCTGTATACATTCCACATAATTGTAAATGCAACGTTTTCATACAATATAACTAATTAATTTTATACCTATGACATATACTCGTATGAATCGATTAAAATATAACTTTTTAAACAATTGATATAAGACAATTTTTTAATTACTCGTTTGAAATATAATGATTTTAGAATTTTAGTAGATAATATTAAAAATGTGGACTGACCGTTCTCAAGTACACTTGACGACAAATTCAAATCTGTTTTCAGAATCCTTATCGCTTTACTATATCAACCGGTACGTTGGACAAAAAACACTCTGAATTCATACGTTGCGCGTGCGTTAAATATAGACAGGAAATCACCATCACCAATCCCCTTAAATTGAAAAATATCTATATATTATTGCTCAAAAAAAGCCTTTATAAAATGTTTTAAATTATACCATGTACAGAAAATAATAATATAATAACATGTACCTACATTTTTGAAAAAAATCAAATGTCAAAAGTTATTCGTTTTTGAGTTAAAACAATATAATTAATAAAATCGACCTTAACTGGTTTTGCGTAAAAATTCCCATTTTTCCAAATTATTAAAAAAAGGACTTGCATTTTTTTTACTTCAAAATATCTTTTATCTCTACCTTGTTAACAAATAATAAATTAAAGTTGTAGATGGAGTATTTTCTATTAAAAAAAAGTATCTTCAAAGTGCATACACAAAAACACACATTCCATTGTAAAATCAATATATTCATCGCTCCGCTCAGAATCTAAAATTAAAATAGACATAAAATATTTTTACATAATACGAAGTTTCGCACGGTATGGGTAGGTATATAGGTAGAATAAATTTATTCTGTGGTTCGGTTTCTCGTCAAAAAACGAGGACACAGCGCATTGACTGTTTTTTACACGCACGAGCACACGTTATATTCTTATTTCATATAGGTATATAGATGTTCTAAAGGTATACGATACAATACTATACAGGTGATCCATTATTAACGTAAATCACTAATTATTTCAAAACCTATAAATATTTTTTGAAAATATAGTACCCCGCCCCCCCTCAAAAATTAAGTTCATTATTCCACTCATTTAAAATTTAAATGCTTATAACAGTTATAAATTAGGTATAGAGGTACCTACTATGAGTAAATTCTATGAAAAATACGATTTGCTTTGCAAAAAGAAATTTACAGTTGTCATTAAAAGGTAAAGACTTAGAGAATAGTTGTAAAAAAAATATCTATCGGTTTGATACATGACTAAAAATTAGGTAGCAAGAATATTGTTTTTAAAAAGTTTGAGTATTAGAAATAACGAGTGTTCTTTGATAAAAAAAAAAAACCCGATTGTAATCATCATTTGAATTTTCCGATTTGTGTATTATTGCGCTAACAATAATGTTAAATAAAATTATAAAATTTAGCGCAACAACACGATGTAGCAATAATTTATAGTATAATTAATGTAATGCACCCGACGACGGGTTTTGAATGGACTGGCGGCGACTGGCGGGATTGGGAAACACTCGGGCGGCGGCTATCAGGCCAGACCAAAAGCGAAAAAACTTATTTCAAAACTGGGCTACGAGGATAACGACATTTCGGTGGAAGTGCAACGGGTGAGCGCGCGACCAGTACGGCCAGCCGCGACGACGTCATCTCGTTTCGCGCCGACCGGCTCACCGGCGGACCGACGATCCGTCGTGACGTCACGCGAACGGCACCGTCGTCCGCGCACGTTCGACGACGGTGGTTAGCGTTACCTATTGCTAACTGACCGCCGCCGCTCCCCCGCGGCCTCGTCGGGCCGTCGTCCGTCACTCCGTCGACCGCCGCCGCCCGACGGCCAGTGTTGTTGTTGTTTTTAACGCCGTCGTACGTCAATTGCGGACGGTGCGGCCTGTGTTCATTGACTGTCGTAACGATTGACGGGACTGACGACCGTCGTCGGTAATGTGTCTTTGGTCACCGGGCCCCGAGAAACACGATTAATTATGTAAAACTCACGAAAACGAATCGCGTTTTTCCCCGTTCGAACCGACCGAGCTAGCCCGCCCGCCCATCCTCGTCGTAATATTATTGTACGTTCCTTGGGGGGGTCGTACGATGTCGAATTTTTACAATAAAGTGAGCTTAGCTTACACCAAACCCATGAACAAACGCATGACCCTGCAAGAGATATCCCAAGCCAACCAGTGGATTAACGGTGAGAATGGTAATAATCGACATTTACGTTTATGCGTACCTAACTGCCAGTGTAATATTATTATTTATTATAATGTTTATACCTTTCCCAATAGACATGTATTAAATAACCGTGGTGCTGGTCTAGATAGTGCTTTCTACGCAACTTACACAAACCGTTTACAATCTCATCCATGGCCGTTCAAAACGACCGCTGCCTGATCAATAGTTGTACGTTATATATTCTGTTTTGCAGATACACTGAGCGTCAACTCGTATGGAATGCCTCAGTCTGGTTCCACCGTGTCCCAGAGAGAGAGTTCTAGCTTCCTGCCTGTCACTCAGCCGGCCAGTGCGCCCGCATCACCAGTAGGCTCTCCTGTCTCGCAACTGTTATCCGATCTCTCCAACATCACCCTAGATCCTAACTGGCAAGCGATCAAGTCATCTGTACGTGAACGTAATGCTGCCATGTTCAATAACGACCTCATGGCTGATATATACTTTGTCGTCGGCAATCCAGGTTGGTGTCTTGTCGATACAATATAAGTCCCCACATAACACTTTTATATATGTCTGTTATTGTTATTATTTCAGGACACACCCAACGTATACCATCACATAAATACATTTTAGCCACTGGAAGTTCTGTTTTCTATGCTATGTTCTATGGTGGCCTAGCAGACACTAAAGAAGAAATCGAGGTACCAGATGTCGAGCCAACTGCTTTTCTCACTTTACTAAGGTTTGTTATACTATTATTGTTTGTTTGCTTATATTATTATTCTTAAACTATTTATCTAGGTATTTATATTGTGATGAAATCCAATTGGAACCTGACACAGTGTTAGCTACATTGTATGTGGCTAAAAAATATATCGTACCTCATTTAGCCAGAGCTTGTGTTAATTACTTGGAGACAAGTTTAACTGCAAAAAACGCATGTCTGCTCCTCAGTCAATCACGACTATTCGAGGAGCCAGAACTGATGCAGAGATGTTGGGAAGTGATTGATGCACAAGTAACAAAAAAATTCACTAACCAACTTTTCATTATTATATTATATTCTTTTGATATTTTTGTAATATAGGCAGAGATTGCATTACATTCAGATGGATTTGTTGATATAGATGCTGATACGTTGCAGAGTGTATTAGGACGTGAAACCATTAATTGCAAAGAAACCATACTATGGGAAGCAGCCATGAATTGGGCCTCAGCTGAATGTAGCAGACGTGAAATAGAACCAACCCCATCTAATAAACGACAAGTATTAGATTCTGCTCTGTATTTACTCAGATTGCCTGCAATGTCTTTAGAAGAATTTGCCAATGGACCAGCTCAAATGGGCATGCTAACATTAGAAGAAACGGTTGATTTGTTTCTCCACTATACTGCATCCAACAAACCTCGCTTGACTTATCCAACTAAACCACGAATTGGACTAAAACCTCAGACGTGCCATCGATTTCAGTCCTGTGCTTATCGTAGCAATCAGTGGCGGTATCGAGGTCGTTGTGATAGTATTCAGTTTAGTGTTGATCGCCGTGTGTTCATTGTTGGTTTTGGTTTATACGGTTCATCAACTGGGGCATCTGATTACACTGTTAAAATTGAACTCAAACGTCTAGGGCACATTTTAGCTGAAAACAATACAAAATTTTTTTCAGATGGTTCAAGTAATACTTTTCATGTTTATTTTGCACATCCTGTACAAGTAGATCCCGAATTATTTTATACTGCTTCAGCTATATTAGATGGTGCAGAATTAAGTTATTTTGGCCAAGAAGGACTTAGTGAAATAAATGCTGGTTGTGTGACATTTCAATTCCAATGTTCTTCTGAAAGTACTAATGGTACTGGAGTTCAAGGGGGACAGATTCCAGAACTTATATTTTATGGTCCAATTAGTGAGAATCACTAATACATTTTTTAATTATTTTCAATCCGAATTAAATACCTAAGTATATAATAAACTACTAAACTCAATTGAAAATATTTTGTGAACAAAATATTGCTCCTGTATGATATTTTGGATCTCTATTATATCCAACCATTAAACCACATCTCATATTATAATTCAACTAAATCAGTGGTGTATGATTACATATTTTTGTCAAGTAAATTATTATGTTTATTTTTAAATATATTATAATATATCTGTTATAATATTTTTCTTTGTTGATAATTATGAACAGTATTCTATCAAAATATTCAAACTAAAATATTTTTTTCCCGCATTTTCTTATAATTATAATTATATAACTATGCTATATGTGTGTAATCGTAACTAGTCCAGTGCTCGAAATATTATTCAATTCATATTGGATAAGATATTAGTATAATTATTAAAATCTAGTTTTATATAAATTTCATTTTTTTAGGCAACATTACTATAACTACTACTTATTTGGTTTTTTGTTTTTATACTATTTAAATTAAAAGTATAAAGGGTTCTTTTAAATATTTAAATCAAGTTATTTTGGTTTGGATATTTTGACCTAGAATCATTGTGAATTGATATTATTTGTATACATTTTTATGATAAAAAAATAGACATGCTTGACTTATTAGACATTATTTTTATTTTATAACATTGTTAAGACTATTAATTATAATAGGCATATCTTCTATATTGTTTATCAACTGTATTAATTTTTTGTTATAGTGCTTTATTTTATTTTATTTTTTTTAATTCTTATTATACTAAGTTTTGAAAATGTTATGTTAAAAATATTATGAATTAAGATCAAACTAATTACTATTTGATCAAATGTCACTTATATAATTTTGTTGCCTTATCTTGTATTATTTTTAATACATCCTTAATACGCTCAATATCCTTGTATATATAATTATTATTTACTAATAAATATATTATGTAATTAACATTGATTAAATTTATTATATATATTAAATCAGTGGTACTTATGGATATCCCTGTATGGATTGTTTTTCATATTTTTTTTGTTAGTGCATTGCTAATAGTTTATTCATAATATAGTTAATAATTCATTACACACAAAAAAAAAAAAACAATCATATTTTTTTCACAATACTTTTTGGTTATAAACTACTTAATAATTTATAAATTGATTTTATTTACTTAGAAGTTTGTACTAGGTTACCATTAATTGACTGTATTTTGAGCTTTAATAATGATATAAAAATAGTATTATGATTGTTTAAATTATTATGGCATTATGTAACATTTTCATAAAATTTAAACAATTGTTATTCTTGTATTTTTTTTTTTTTTTTTTTTGTGTGTGCAATATATTTTAGAACAAAATTGTATTTTCTCAATGTATTTTAGCATTTTTCATAAAAACAATTTTCTTAAAGAATCACTTGAAAAATCATTAAATAATCAACTTTAATTTTAAGTTACAAGTTATAAATGTACTTATATATTTTTCTTAAACACCAATCAATCATTTTGACTAGTATTTCATTTCCACAGCTAATTAGTTTTTTTGATTATTGTCTAAGCCATAGACCTTATACTTAGGGTACTTAGAATTTAAGGTCTATAGTCTAGGCATTTCTTGTATTTTTTAATAAATATTTATTTTGTAGGCTGTGATAGGGGTTTTTTTATTTTATGTATTTCATATTTTTAAATAAAACAAATTTTATAAACATATTTCTAGTTGTGTATTTATTCATATAATCATTTATATTGTTTAATATGTCCAATATGTTATCCAATTCATAAATTAAAAAATATAATCTAACATTTAAAAAAAGCGGGCAAGTCAGTACCGCTCTGCTGTATATTAGGTGCCGTATGGATCATTATTATATATTATAGAAGTGATTGACAAAAATCTAAAACCACATTAAGGTAAAATATTATTTCATAAAAAAAGACCGATTTCGATTCAAAAAATAGGTAAAAAAGCAAAATTCCAAAAAAGCACTAAAAATCAAAAAAACACAAAATATACAAAATGAAAAATACCTATTTCTCAAAAAAAGCGTCAGATACAAACTGACACAAACGTTTTTTTTTTAAATCTTTACAAATGAAGTGTTGATAAAAAAATTTTGGATTACCAAAAAGTTTTGAAAATGTAATACAAGGTTCCTTATAAGTTGTTCTTATTGTAGCTAAAAAAAATTAAAAATTGTTAGTCACAGTTTTTTTATAAGCGTTTATAGTTCAAATTTTTACGAAATCTGTCGAAAACGTGAAAATTTGCAAGTAATTTTGAAGTTAAAAAATTATAAAGTTTTTTGTGTAAGGATTAAAAATACAACACTAACTTTTCCATAAGTTTTCCTTTAAAGTTTAAGTATCTATAGAGAAAACTCGAAGCATCATTATAGGAAAAAATTTAAGCGCGTTTAAATTTTAAATTTTAACGAAATCGCGTTACGATAACGATTTATCCTCAAACGATTTTAAATATTTGTTATTATTCAAAAAGTATAAGTCGTAGATACTTGAAAATTTCATCAGTTATTTAGGTTAGCATTTTCTTCACATCATTAATTAAATTTCAAAATATTTCCCTTATTTTAATGTTATTTATGGTAATCGGCAAAAATTCGATGGACAAAAATGAACAAAAATTACGGATTCATTTTTTATTGTCGGACAAAAAATCCGAGAACATTTTTATTGTCAGACAAAAAGTCCGAAAATATAAATAAAATAATATTTTATTAAATTTTCATCTATAACATATTCATATACTACATAGGTATTTCATACTACACAAAACAAAAAATTTTACGTCAAAATGTAAAAAAGGGAAAATGGGAATTTGAAGTTTATTTCATTAAAATACGGGGAATTTTACTCAATTTAAAATATTAAAAAAGAAAAATTATTAAAATTATATATATTATACATAATTTAAAATTAAATTATGTTACCTAAGTCTAATATTGCGAATTTTTAGAGTACAACCGTGATAATGCGTAAATAATTAATGATAGGTATACTGCCGACTGCCGTCTTAAGAAAAAAAAGCTGTATTGCTGTAAGCCCGTAAATCGAAAAATAAAGTGTCAGTATAATACATCACAACATCAGTATTATTATATATCCATTATATAAAGCGCTGATTTGTATATATTTGCATATTTATTCTGGTTGATCGTATGATATTAATATATAGATAATAGATATCATATTTCCCATGACATACTGCCATACTGATTTAAAAAATGACTTTTTTAATTTATATTTTTGCATGTTTTGACATTTTTATATCTTAAGATTTTAGGTAATTACATATTTCAATGTTTTTTTTTGTTGCTTTTTTAGACATTTTTTAAATGTGTACTTTTGTCTATTCTAATATAAGAAAAAAATATAATATAGGTACCTATTTATATAATAGTTTATAATAGTTATAATAGTTTCATAGTTTTGATTAATAACAAAATGAACTAATAGGTAGGTACACTTGTAGGAATAAACTGTTTTTTTCTATAATATTTATAGATAAATAATCCAGGAAATAAAATACGTTAACTAAAATAAGAAAATATCGGTTAAGATTAAATGCTCGAGCATTGACCTTATTTCACTATTGTTCAAAAAATATAGATAATATTTAATATCTACACTCTACAGTCTACAGCAATTTATATTTATTAAGTTAATATTATATTTATATAGGTATAGCAATACCACCAGTAGCGGTGCTACAAGATTAGATTATATTGATTATAATATTTGTCATGACAGGTATAGTTTTGAAATGTTACAATTATACCACCTACCTATATATTAGATATGAAACAATAATAATTGCTTTAAATAGTCCTATATCCCTCTGCCAATGAATACCACTATATATAGGCCAGTGGCGTATATTGTATATAGAACTGAATTATTAATTATATTTTAGGACTTTTTGTCTAATAATAAAAAAAATGAATCCGGACTTCTTGTTCCACTTTTTTTAAAATAGACTTTTTGTCTCTGGACTGGACTTTTCGTCCGGAATTCGCTATTTATAGGCATTTGAAATATTCGTTTTCGTTTGATTTTTTTTTATAAATATCGATAAAAAATTTTTTGGCCAAGTCAAAATACTTGAATACTTAGTACAAAGTTTTTTTTTATTATCATGTGAATTGTTTTATTTTAGCATTATTACAATGGCATTCAGCGTTGATATACTAAACTGTCATTTGAACGCATCATGTGTTCCACATGAATCTATTTATTTTATAAAAAATAAAAACGTTGTACCTACGTACTTCTTTATTCAGCCGTATTGTATTTTGAAATATTTTGGGTTACTATTGTGTGATTGAAACTTAGGTCGTGAAAAGGTAAACCGTATCTTATTGTGGAATTATAAATTGTTATAGGTACCTATAAGATACACAAAAGAAACTAAGTAGATAATGGCCAATGGGAACTGTGTTATACTTATTTAACCGTTTGGGTAGAGGGAGTTGAATTACTTGAATTGCTTATTACCTACATAATATATATACGTATACTATAAGTACTATTGCTATTTATTCTTTTGATGCCCATTGCCCAGACTTTATCGCAGCGTCGTAACCAGTCTCGGTCGTCATTCGTCGTCCATGTTCGTTATAGTCTTCTAATGGTTTTCGAGATTTTACTGCTTATTAGTTATTTGACAGTCTATTTGGTTTTGGTCACGTAGCGAAGTCCACTATTTTTCAGTGATTACTACCTATAACAGTCAATATTATATTATATTATAGTGTAGGCGTGTAGCAGTTGCATATTATACAATACAAATAGTCTCGTCAACCAAACACAGAGCACCTGGAATTCCATTAGGTATACATACAGACATACAGTCAAAACCAGCAACATCTGATCGTCGGTAAGTCATAGCACACATTAATATAATATGGTAATATAAGTATTGTATTTAATTATTTAAATAATAATAACTAATAAGTATTATGGAAGTGGGACATTGGAGAGTGGAGATTTTGCCTTTGTTAATTGTTTATATCAGATACCTACCTACATAATGATCGTTATTTTTACTTTATCGTAAACCAACCAATATCTCATGAAAAATGTGTTAGTATAATAATATATACTATAAAATTTCTTTAAAACAAAAATTAAAACACTTAAATATGTTTATTAATTTGTTTCAATTTATATAAGTAATAACCTGTGTGTTGAGAATTATAACTACCAATTCCAAAATTAATTTATATATGAGGTACGTAGGTATACCTAATATGTCGTTTAAAGTATTAAGTAGATACAAGACATAATATATTATTGTCAACCTAAATAAAATTTTGAATTTTTTTACGATCTCAATTACCTATTTCGGAAACCTATATGCTTGTGCTATGTGCTCTAATATCCTATACAACGGATGTAATTCATAGGTACTACGACATAAGGATTTAACGATCAAACACAGTTCGGAAGAGGGTTAGGTCCAGAAGTAGAGAGAAATTATAGCTACATCATGCCCATCATAGTTTGGGAAATAACCAACACCCTTCGAGATCGGAAATATTAATAATCAAAAATATAAAAGTAATTGTAGACTGATAATCCATGGCGGCGGAGAAATCTTTTTCGTAGAAATGCTAGTGCAACAGCCGCGGTTGACGCGCGTGGGCGAATCGTCAACTAGTCGCACGTATGCTTAGGCCGGTGTCACACTTGCGGAATATCCGCGGCGGAATTTTCGCAATAACGAAATTCATTAATTCTGCAAGTGTGACACCGGCCTTACAATATTCCAAAAACGCGTAATCATTAAGATAATATGACTGACGTAGAATGTTGGAAGCGATGACGCGGGTGTGACTGACCAGTAGGGTTGTAAGGACTAAGGGACCTGTCAAGAGTATGAAGGGAAGGGACACCTAGCATATAAAAGGGTGTCCAAGATAGGCCTTTGTCAGACGTGATTATCCAGAGTTAGTGCATGCGCCAAACGGCAAGCACCTTCATGCCAGTCAATGTTATAATTTTTGTCCTAGGGACTTAGAATAATTTAATTTGTGAAATACTTTAAAATATTTCAATAAATAAAACACTTCAAAATGTCAAATTTACTTTATCAATCCAATTAATTTCAATTAAGCAAACGGTTGCTCACACAGTCTCACGTGTGTTACTACACTCATCAGTAGACAGTAATAAACGTAATAATTAACATATTATTCAGGATTTAATGTGTAAGACAATGGTATTAACTATTAACTGCATAAAAACTTTAATGATATAATAAATGAATAATACTCCGGTAGGCTAAGAATAAGTTTAATCTATTCTGTGTTTAAATATCGTCCATCATGGTGATTAGCGGACTAGAACAAGAATATAATATTATTATAACGATTTTCGAGAAACAGCATAGATACCTAAGTTATGATAATATACTTCTAGTAATAGGTATATATTAATAATATTATAATAGTTAATTTATAATGAATATTATACACCTCACACCGGCATTGAAACTTGTTCTTGTTGTACCTACTATATTAGGTGGCTAGGTACATTAAAATATTTTCTTTTATTGGTATTAATTGTATGTAAGTCTTTATAAAATCATTAAATTGTAATCAATGATAAAATATACTATATAGTCTTAAAAATCGGAGTATCCGCGATTTATACAATTATACGATTATAAAGAAGTTCTTAATGTCCAATCAAATTACCATTGACTAGGTATTCGTATCTTTGTACCTACTACAGTACTACTTACTAGGTACTTAGTAGATACCTATTCTAGTCGAATAGTTTATAATATTATGTTCACGTTGGATACGCAATATACCTAGGTATCTTTTTTAAATGGTACACCATTCCTACAGATTCAGGTAGACTATTTTTTTAAAAACAATTTAAGTAAAAAAATTTTTTTATAATTACAAAATTGACATAGGTATGAAATGTAATATTAACTACAAATCTGTTTTTTACAAAATTTTAACTATATTAAATTTATACTCGACAATTGAAATCATATTATCTCCATATAACTGTAAATAGATAAGACATAAATAAGTACTTATTTGTCTTTTAGTAATTTAATCTTATTTTCACCATTCTTACTTTTGAAATAAGGTGCTTACCTAATATTTATGAAGGTATTGAAAATAATAAAAATTTTAACACTACGAATTTAAAATTGAGATTTATTTATTTGAAATTATTTAATTAATCAATTAATGGTTCAAACAGTTCAAAGTTTTCATTTTAACTCATGAGCTGTGATAAATACAATAAAATATTTTAATTTTGTTATTTTTATGTTGACAGTTTACGAAGTAAAATGCAGGAGATAAAAATCAAAAATTTAAATAAATCTCATATGAAAAAGGGGTAAGTAAAAACTATCTAAAATATTAATTTTATTCATAAAATCTATTAAGACATAATTATTTTGATTAGTTTCATTGTAAAAGGAAGAGTTAAGTATACCAAAGTAAAAAATAATAAAAGTTCGGATGGAAAACATCTTTATTCTATACTTTTTGATGACAGTTCAGAGATTGAAGTTGTAGCTTTCAAAGACTGTGATGAAGTATCCAAGCTGCTAAGTGTAAATATATTTGTTATTATTTATTACAGATTTATGTCGATATTTTAATAAAAATTAAAAATAACTAATTTTTAATTTAATTAAAGGCTTTTTTTTTTGCTATCACAGTAAATTTTTATTGAAATTTCGACAAAAATTAAAATAAGAATTAAATATAGGTACATATTAAACATATTATAATATTATTATAATTATATGATGTATGATGTATTATGTATCTATTATGCAACTATTATAATTTATAAAATGTTTGTATGTATTAAAATAACAGTTAATGAAGGGGAAGGGTATACCTAAAATATTCATAAGATATAATTTGATATCATTGCAATACAATATTTTCTATACTTTTATGATACCTATTTAAATTTTTAAGTTAAAACAATTAAGCAATTAAAATATATAATAATTATGAGCTAAATATGATCCAATATTTTACAAGGTACCCCTGTGCAAGTTGTTTCACTCATCTAAAATTAAAAAGCCTACTTTTCACACTAATTAACTATACTCGTTTAAAAGTCGATGTATAAAAATTAATGTGTATTCCAAAAATTATTCTACTTTAAAATATCATAGTAGTAGTGGTAGTAATATATTTATTTAAGAACATTTTAAACATCACAAATAAAAATAATTAACCCAATAATATTTTCTGTCCCAATCTTAAAGTTAACGTATGTTATAGTTTGGCCAAGTCAACTTAAATCTAATTTAATAAGATTGAAATAAATTGTATTTTAAACCAACAAGTTATAATTGCTTAAAAATATAAATAAAACACCATAATGTTAACAGTGTGTCACGTACACACTACCACACTAAAAATATACCAACAGATATTTGTTAAACATGAATTAACATAACTACATATTATTATATAACTAATAAATAAATGAATATTAAATACCTACTACAGTATCAGATATTTTATTATAATATAGAATATGAAATTAATAATGTAAATTGTAATTCAATTGAGTAAGAACTTTCTTACTCTAGATTCTAGAAAAATTCTTTTTTCAAAAATGTTATATTCTTTTAATGGAATCAAATTACCTAAGTGGCTAAGTACCCTTTGTAAAAATAATATTTTCATAAAAATCAAAATTTTGGAATAATGACTAATAATATTTATACAGAACTAGGTACATTTCTATGTCTTTAAATAATATATAGACATTATTTATACAATCTTTTTGACTATTATCATTATTCCTTGTAATCCTCTTTAATTACATATATATAAGCCAGAATACTTTTATGTTCTCACTCTCTCACACACACATTCAAATTACACAAAATGGTTTTTTTTTAGTTTTTGAGTCCTTAAAAACAAAAAATTGTTAACAAATAGAATAGGAAATAATATTTTGAGGGCTGGACATATCAATTTGTCTATTACAATGTATTAAAAAGTGTTCATTTTTAAAATATGTTAAATCTATAAAATAATAAATATTGTTGTTGTTATATTATTGCAAAATAATTTTATTTCATAATAATAATATGTTACTTTAGACTGGCGATGTTGTAAAAATTGAAAATGCTGTATTAAACGAAGTTAATAAAGATTATAAAAAAACCAAGCACAAGTATAAAATAGTATTACTGTCTAATTCAATAATTACAACAGTAAATAAAGATGAGGTAAATAATAATGACTTTCCAATTCACAAATACACTTCAGGCGCAGCTTTAAAATCTCTAATACCAGGAATGATAATTGGTAAGTATAAATAATAGTAAATAATAATTAATATTGTAGCTTAGTAGTCTCATCCTTGAGTATTTTACCATGGTTTAAGCTAATACATTTTTCAATAATTATCAATGTACCTACTTCTTTATTACAGTTTTTAAAAATTAATTTTAAGACATTTAAAATGTAATAAACATCATATTATGTAAAATTAATACTATTATTTGTCTTGATTATAAAATAACTACATTTTCCATGTAAAAAAACATCTTTTAGCACCAGTGGCAAACCCATGATTTTAATACTGTGGGTTTGCCTCACTTACGAGAGGCCAATGTGTAGAATGTTCAATCAATTGTACATTACAAAATTTAATAAAACTAGAAGAGATAAAGCATAAGTCATAACTAATTTTTTTAATACAATTAAAAATTAACTTACAAACTCTGGTATTATTAATTAATTAGTTTTTAATTTTGAGTACTTTTTTTACTTTTTTACCCGTTTTTTGAATCAAAATCGGTCTTATTTTATGAAATAATATTTTACCAAAACATGGTTTTATTTTTGTCAATCGAATTATCAAGTAAATTGTAAATGTATAGATTAAGTAAATAGGCCAATTACGCTGATGCAATGCCGTACAATTACAGCGATAATATTATACCTATAGACTATTATTATGTATAATATACTATTACGATGATTTCGAATTAGGTATTTGGTTCTAATTTTTGTTATCTGCTTATTTTTTTGGGATTATTTTGTCGATTTCTACAGTAAGATTTCTTTTTTTTTTTGCATGTTTAGCAATATTATAGCGCATATTTATTCAAATTTAACTTTTAAGTGCTATAAAAATAAAATCCCAACCCTGATAATAATTAGTAGTAATAACTATTAAGAAAATAGTCTAAATAAGATTAAAAATAATGAATAAAATATATAATGTATTATTTATTTATTTTGATGTGAATTGAATATATTTTTATATTTTATTAGTTCCCTGGGTAAGTTTAAACTTTAAAGTACCTCATAATATTCTCATCTAATTATCATGCTATGAAAAAAGTAATATTTACATTTTAAAGGTAGTAGGTACCTACTTAGATTTGTTTATGAAAATTTTAGGACAAACATTTAATTATACTTTAGGCTAAGTTTTTAAATTATTAGCTTGATATTTATTATTTATAAACAGGAAATCACATAGATAGAAATACAATTTAAAAACATATATTTATAATATTTTTTTATTTTTTTAATAAATAGGTTAGGTATCTAATATTATAATGTACTTTTATTTTAATTATTTTAAATTTGTATCAATAACTAAATAATTCTGTTTTTGAAATTAAAATATTTACCAAGAGTTAGTAAAGTGGGTGGATTATCCTCCTCTTCACTACAACTATATTCAACAGATGGTTCTTGATTGATATTAGGTTTTAGAAATGACAGAATACTTTTATTTCCTTAAATATATAACATACTATACATGTATACATAATATATTAATATGTATAATACAAAAATAACGACCAATGGCTCATATATTTATTACGGATATTGGAAAATACTAAATAGTATAAAATAATTGTAGATTCCACTATTAAAAACGACATGAAAATCTATAAATAGAAAAGGGATTTTACTTATTAGTAAAGTGTATGTCTTGTATACAGTAGGTATGCGTGTTTTTCGTTTTAAGTATAATATAATATTGATTGTTGATACGCACTAGCCGTACGATTTCGTACCCACTGTTTATATACTTCAATACCGCCTGTCATCACATCTTTTTGTACATCATAATTCATAATATATTTATACATTTTTAATTGTATTATCATAGAAATGTTTTTGAGTCTGTCACCTGTGTACATTTTATAAATTACTTAATTAATACTTATAAGTTATAACAGCATAACACCCATATTATTATTATTTAATATTATAGTATTGTACATATTATTTATGTAGTTTGTCATTTTGAAGGGCCACGTTTTACCGAAAAAAAACTGTGGGTCAGCTGACATCCCAAACCCCCCCCTGTTTAGCACTATAATGTTGAAATATCATAGTATGTTGTATTAAGTAAATTAAAAGTAGGTATTAGATATTTATATCAATATTTTAATTTTTTAGGTACTAAGCAAAATCATTTTTACATAGATATAGAATTTAAAAGTTAACTAAAATAGTTAAAATTAATTTTTATAAGTTCGTTCAATTTGAATTTAGATGTCAGTGGTGTCTTAGTCCAAATCAATAGTGAGATAGCGATCAATACTCAGTCTCAAACATTTAGAAAAGGAATTATTAAGGTTGATTCCACAGAAGTAAGGAAATAATATTGCAAAATATTGTAATATACAAAACAGCAACAAAAATAATTTAAAAATATTTTTTCATTTTTTTAGATTGACGTTAGGTTTTATGGTGAAAAAGCTGAGGAAATCTACAACGTAGGTAACAAATTGATCTTGTCAAGCGTTAAATACACCAAATTCAAAGGGTATGAATATTTATCTGTTGGGCATTCAAGTTCTGTCAAATGCATTTTACATCAGTTACCATATGTCCCTGATGCTGACTTGGAAAGTAAGCAACTATAACTATTAGCAAATCGATGAACCCACTAAAATGCATAGTATGGCATACACATTTAAAAATAATGTGATTTTTAATTAATAAATTTTAGCCGAAAATCAAAGTATGGATCTTACAAGTTAATAATTCATAAATATTAAACTGCAATAGACGGTAGACTAGGTTAAAATGTACCTGTTGGAAATTTACAATTTGTATTTTTATTTAGTATTACTAATTAAAATAAATGCAAATATACAATAACCACAAAAAATTATAGTTATAAGTAAATATTGAAATATTGTATTTCTATTGTAAAATCTACAAATAAAATAATGTTGGGGTGTTTGCTCAATAGGCAACAAAGTCTTATAATACCTAGTATATAATATTACAATATAAATAACTATTGTATTTATTTCTACAGTTATGTCAAATCGTAGAAGCAGAACAGTAAGATTACTCAGTAGGTCAAGTAGGAACACTTGGTTTAAAACTAAATTGTACGATACTTACTAATAATTTATAGCAGATAATCAGTTGTCAGTCACTAATGGTTATTGATAAATTAATATAGGATTAATTTTAAGTATCTTCATCATTAGAAAAATCTCTTGTTATAGAAATAGATTTATTAAAGTCGTTATAAGACATTAAGATTTTAACTATCTTTTTTATGAAAAATTGACTTTATTAAATTTTTTATTTCAGATGTCACAATTCGATCACCTGACCAAAAACAGTCGACTTCTGGTTTAACTCCCTGTAAAAAAAGTAAAGGCATCATCATAATAATTGTAAACAGTACTCATTCATAAGCCAGGGTTCATAAAAAATTATTAAATGAAATTATTTAAATATGATTATTGATTAAATAATCATGAGCCACCAAATCATGTTGATAGAACAAATAAAACAATGTTGGGGTGTTTTTTCAATAGGCAACAAAGTTTTGTAATACCAAGTATATATTACAATATAAATAACTATAATATTTATTTATACAATTACCTATTCAAAATAATGAATTTTCATTTAAAAATCATTTATTTTTGCTATTCTTAGTAAAAATAATTAGTAGGTGTATTAATTTCTTGATTACTTGTGCTTAAAAACTAGGTATACTTCATTAATTGTTGTATATTCGATTTCAGATTCAACAATTGAATCATCAGTTAACAGAGTTTCGATTTCAAGTCCATCTTCATCTAACAAAAGTAAGAGTGTAGAAACAATTAAATAAATTTTAAACTTAGTTATTCAAACTAGTTTGTTAAATAGTTCAATTAAGTTTAACCAACACTTGGTTCAAAACTAAATTGACAATTGTACGATATCTACCTAACAATGTATAGCAGATAATCAGTTGTCAGGCACTAATGGTTATTGACAAATTAACAGGATTAATCCATGAAGACTAGAATAAGGAGACCAAATTCCGCTTCTGATAACGTCCTGAAATGAGTCGCACCATTAAACGGCCACAGGTGGCGCTGCGTACGCTAAGGTTGCTACTTTAACCCGCGTAGTATAGGGATTATTCATGTTTATTGCGTTTTTTGTAAAATATATGCATTATTATTTATTTCGAACCATGACCTATTATAAATTTTATAGTTCGTAAAATTGCGCATTCATACATGTGCATATGTGTATATTTCATTTAATATTAGATTTTAATATCAATTTAAATATTTATATTTCATTAAATAGTCACTAAATACTGTAAATAATACTTAGTATTAGAGTAAATAGTAATGAACCGCAATGCACAAGGTACCAACTAAAACTACATTATGTTAAATATATTAACAATATTGATATTTGATAGAGGTAAAGAATTGACTATAATATAATAAATAATAATAGGATTATTTATAAAATAATAAAAAAATTTTAATGAAATATACACATATACACATGTAGGAATGCGTAATTTTACGAACTATAAAATTTATAATGGGTCATGATTCGAAATAATGCATATATTTTACAACAAATTAAAAAATCATGAATAACCCCTATACTACGCAGGTTAAAATAGCAACTTTGGCGTATGTAGCGCCACCTGTGGCCTTTTAATAGTGCGACTCGTTTTGGTACGTTTTTTCATGCGGGCGGCCGTACTAGTTTGGTCTCCTTATTCTAGTCTTCATGGATTAATCTAAAGTATCTTCATCATTAGATAAATCTTGTTATAGAAATAAAATTATTTTTTAAAAATATTTTTATTATTTTTAAAAAAGATTTTATTTAATATGCTACTATACCTATGAGAAATTAAATTAAATTATATTAAATTTATTATTGTATTTTAAATTTCAGATTTCACAATTGGATCACCTGAACAAAAACAGTCGACTTCTGGTTCTACGCCCTGTAACAAAAGTAAAAGCATAATCATAATAATAGTAAATAGTCTACTTAAGCCATGTTACGAAATAAAATTATTAATTGAATGAACCAATCATGAGCCACCAAATCATGTCGATAGGACCATTATTTTTTCGTTAAATATTTAGTAATTGTTTAATAATTAATTAAACATTGTATTCAAGTTGTTAGTACTCACTACTCAATATCTTAAAAATTATAGACTATTTTTAAACAGTGAAGTCATGAAAAGTTCAAGTTTCTTACTATTTTTATCGTTTTTGCCATTTTTAAAAAAAATTTAAAAAGATAACAAACTATTTTACTCATATTTAGAAATAGAATTTTGAAAAAAAAAAATCTTGTTTTGTAAATATAATTTATATAAAATTTGTATCAAAATGTAATTTTACAAATGTTTAGTAAATTATGTTTTAAAAATATACATTCTGTTTAAACTTAATAAATTTTAACAAAATCTTCTTGATAATTATTTTGAAAGATCTTTCAAAATAATAATAAGTTTTATTTGTCTTCAAATACTATACATTAATAAAGCCTTCAGTGCATACACAAAACATTTGGTGATAATCATTATTAACTTATTATTTTAAAGAAAAATAATTTTTAAAAAAAGCGAGGTCAATTGGGTACCGCTCTGCTGTACATTAGGTGCCGTGTGCCCGTGTGGATCACTATTATATATTATAGGAATGTTAAATATGAATCCAACGATAGATATCATGTATAGAATTTTGAAGTATCAACAATTTATACTTTTTGAATAATAAGAAAAAATAGTTTGAGGATAAGTCATTATCATAAAAATTTAAAATTCAAACACTCATAACATTTTTCTTATAATGACACTTTGAGTTTTCTCTAAAAATATTTAAAGAAAACATATGGAAATATTGGAAAACATGGTGTTGCATTTTATAATTTTATAATTATATGAATGCAAACATTTTATTAATTTCTTGATTACTTATGCTTTTAAATAAAAAAAAAGGTATACTACATTAATAATTGTTTGTCCGATTTCAGATTCAACAATTGAATCATCAGTTAATAGATTTTCGATTTCAAGTCCATCTTCATCAAACAAAAGTAAGAGTGTAGAAACAATAAAATAAATTTTAAACTTAGTTTTTCAAACTAGTTCAATTAAGTTTAACCAATAGTTGGTTTAAAAATAAATTGTACAATGCTTACTAATATTTTGTAGCAGATAATAAGTTGTCAGGCATTAAGATTTTAATTAAACTACTTTATGAAAAATTAAATAATATTTAATATTATATTTTAAATTTCAGGTTTCACAATTGAATCACTTGATCAAAACCAGTCGAATTCTTATTCAACCCCTTGTAAAAAAAGTAAAAGCATAATCATTATAATAGTAAACAGTATACTTAAGCCATGTTACATAAAACAATTATTAATTTAATGAACCAATCATGAGCCACCGAATCATGTCGATAGAACCATTATTTTTTTGTTAAATATTTAGTGATTGCTTATAAAAAACTGTCAATAATTAATTAAAAATTGTGACCCCAAGTTATTAGTACTCATTACTCAATATCTTAAAAATTATTGACTATTTTTAAACAGTGTAGTAATAAAAAGTTCAAGTTTCTTACTTTTTTTATTATTTTTGCCATTTTTCAAATTTTTTTTTTTAACGAAAGAACAAATTTTTTCTCATAATTTCATCAATTTGTTAAGATTGAATTAATTATTAGCTACTATTTAAAAAGTTTAGGTAGATATGCGATGTAAAGTAATACAAGTAAAATGTTGGTCTACTATATTCAGTATATGTTATAATTTTCAAGTTTAATTACTTATTTAACTTATTTAAAATTGATGGTTTTGAAATTAAAAAATTTTTAAAAATATAATAAAAATATAGTTAACATACAATTTTAAACAAAATGTAATTTTAAAAATTTTTAGTAAATTATGTTTTAAAAATATAAATACTTTTAGAAAAAATCATTTAAACTTTAAAACAGTGGTTGTCAACTTTTTTGGGTCCAAGGTTCCTTTAGATTTTGAAATCAAATATATGGCTCCCATATGAACAAATTTACAAAATAATATAAGTATAATAATATAAAACAAATTTACATTAGTTTCATTTTAATCTAACTTTATTTTATGATAAACACATAACTAAAGATTTTTGATTTTTTTCTAATTACTATAACAAAAACTTATAAGAAACCTTGTATTAAATTTTCAAATTTTTTGAGTACCTAAAATTTAGTAGACACTTAAAAAAGTCTAAAATTTCAGTTGCCCATAAATAGTTCAAAAGAATCGAAAAAATGTTGAAAATTTAACCGTGTATAGATAACGCTAATATATTAAACATTTGATGACAATTTCAAGTATTTATAGTAACTATTTTTTGAGTTATACAAACATATTAAAAAGTCGATTTTGTTGAAAACTGTTGGAAAATTCTTACTTTTGACCTCTATAATGCACCAAGAATATTCACATTTCACATTGCCATCAGAAACCACCCTTGAAGTATAAAATTGTATTATTTCGACAAGTTATGCTGTTCATACACACACACACACAAAACCATTATTGTATAATCAATAGTCTAGTATATCAATTTATCTCTTTGTTCAGAATCTAACATATTGGAATTATAGAAAATGTATTTTCTTTTTGATACAAACATGCAGTACTGCGTACAAGCTATAGAAATTATCAATATTTTTATTTAATTTTGATAACTGTTTTGTAGTGTGCCTTGACAGTGGACTGTATTTTGTTCACTTGTGGAATTTTCTTAGTTGATGTTTTGTTGTTTTTACCGTATCACAAAACTGCGCAAGTCTGCCCTGGGTGGGTCTTGCTACAGCAAGGTGCCGTTTAGTCAGTAGTTCCCAAACCGCGCAAGTCTGCCTGGGTAGGTCTTTCCACGGTAAGGCAGGACTGAATACTGACCGATTTTGTGCTCCGCACTGGTATTTATATGGGCGGCGGCGTTGTGTAATCTCCGGAGCCGCCCGCGCTTGTCTTTGCGATTGATTATTGCAGTCGTAGCCACGTCCACCGTGGCCTGTGATTCGCTAAAGCGCTTGAAACCACGCGCTCCATGGCCTGTGATTC